>JASANE010022655.1:0-56396 GCA_030248225.1 Trileptium ribeirensis | reverse complement strand
AATATACTGTCTTATTCTGGCAGTAGCTGAATCTTTTCATTTCAGTCTGGTCCTGCCTCCATTCTTTC
This sequence comes from Trileptium ribeirensis, assembly GCA_030248225.1. Lineage (NCBI taxonomy): Eukaryota > Metazoa > Nematoda > Enoplea > Enoplida > Thoracostomopsidae > Trileptium > Trileptium ribeirensis. The sequence continues at coordinate 56,328 of JASANE010022655.1, read as the reverse complement.
TCCTGAGTCTGGTTGTAGCTTGGGTATAGATATAGATAATCGCGATTTTACCCGAACACTTTTATGTATCCAACTAAACTTCCCGATACGGGCTTTTTGCAGAGAAAAAAACAGACTACGGATAGCAGTCGCAGAAGCTGAAGCCTAGCAAAACTGACTAGTTAGTTATCACCGTCATTACAATGCATCAACGTCAATTTCGCCGAATAATATAGTCTTCCTTTTCTATAGCGTTTATCCCGTAAAGACGGTGTTCATTCGGAGCTGATCTTTGATGACAGGTTATATGATCATTTGCTGGCTGGGGGTTGAGATAGCCTGTTTGAGGTCTTAGTATACAACGTCAATCTGTCTCTACTTCAGCCTATGTTTTGGCCGTAATCTTGAGTCTGCTTGCTTTCGTCCAGCTTTCGCCTGTGCATCTTCATCGCAGGTTAAAATGCTGTTTTAACTTAAGTGTTGGTCAGTTTTAACAAAGGCTAAACAGTCCCATTGAGAGCGTGTAACGCTCGCTCGTAATTCGTGGACGTCCTAAAAGCGCTTTTCAATAGCTAGTTTCATGTTCAAAATGTTTCAACCATGTTTACAAGGCGTCAAAAATAATATGTACGCTAAATAATTACTACTTGAAAGTACAATTGGAACTTATTTTCCCATTTGATTTTGATATTGAATTCTGATAATTTTGTGATCACTTACAAGCAATGCAGCTCATTTTTATTTGACCAGAAAAAAATCCTGCGAGGTATAATGCCGTAAATTCGCAATACCTGGTGCTGACGGTACGGTGCGGCCATGAACTCCAAAGGCGGTCGTGTCCATTGTCATTCTGATATATGTGTGAACCTCCGATCCATCACTCTGACAGCTGGGCGTTTCAGGTCCGTCCATGTGGTCGTTTACAATTTAATGACGATGCGGCCATGAATTCCAAAGGCGGTCGTCTTCATCATTATTCAGATACATGTGTGAACCACCGATCCATCACTCTGAAAGCTGGGCGTTTTCAGGTCTGTCCATGTGATCGTTTCTAATGTAATGACGGTGCAGCCATGAACTCCAAAGGCGGTCGTCTTCATCATTATTCAGATACATGTGTGAACCGCCGATCCATCACACTGATAGTTGGCCGTTTTCAGATCCGTCCATGTGGTCGTTTCAAATATAATGACGGTGCGGCCATGAACTCCAAAGGCGGTCGTCTTCATCATCATTCAGATACATATGTGAACCGCCGATCCATTACTCTGAGTGCTGAACGTTTCCAGGTCCGTCCATGTGGCCGTTTCCTATGTAATGACGGTGCGTCTGATGACAAGTTTTGTCAACCGGATGGTTTTATATACACCTATAATATTGTACCACTAATATATTATATACCAAACCAATAATTAACAAAGATACATATAGGGAAAACTATGAGCTAGTCTGTAGTTTAAGGCGTTTGTCGTCGTCGTGACAACCCAAATTGTCGTTTTTTAAAACCGAGGAACTACAGACACATCAGTTTTTAGTTAGTATTGATAATTTCTAACTAGAAAAAATGTTTGTTTGCTAATAAGGCACTTTTTCAATTTGCTCAACTACTTTTATCTACTAGACACTGCGCTGCGACAGTTGGGTTAGCAATGTCATTTCGCATGTACCGTAAATATTTATCTTAACTCAGCAGCCATTTCCAAGTATATAACATTTCATAATAGCAAAATTCCACTAAATTTCACAAAACCATAAGCTTTTCCCTGGTGGGTAGATTGCTACCGTGATATTTATTTTGCAAATTTTATATTCAATGGCGTATGTGGTATGATAGTTGAATCCAAATTGTACCAGCCGATACCAACTTATAAATAACAGCAACTCAACTGGCAAGGCGTTGGTTCAAAATATGTGGTTTGGACAACATTAGTGTTTCGTGAAGGTTGTATATCATTATTGCGGATTATAGACTACAACGTGTTAATATCAACTGATTTTGGCCCAAAATAAGAGAGTTGGTCAATCGCTCGCAACCAAAAGGATGTATGTATATACAGGGAAATAAATTAACTTGTATGTGCCATTCTGTGATCGCATGCAATAGCAAAAAAATTTTTGGAAATTCCGCTTCTCGCATCGCGGTGTGTTGTCGCGACCTATATTTGTATTTGTTGTCCGGCGATTTCTTATTTTTTGGAACACAATGTCGGTATAAGTCAACGTAATAATGCACGCACCGTCGGAAATATGTAGCAGTAAATTAACATAATTGACACATTGTATACACGTAATTATTTAATAATTACGTGTATACAATGTGTCAATTATGTTAATCGTAAAGAAAATGTTTTATCTTCTGCTTCATCATACTTCGGCTTTTTTCCGAGGTTGTTCATGTGGTGATTGCAGAAGCCTACTGGCAACAAATTAATAACTTTGGTTTAAGACTAAATTTAAATGAGCGTCACGAAGCGTAGGGTTTTTTCGTCAGAAGGGAAAATTCGGCAACGTCTGTCCGTCCGTCCGTCCGTTGAACTCCTCAATAACTACTGGGCCGATTTCAAAAATTTTTTTCTTGTTTGAAATGTCTAACAAGACGTATAGATTTTGTCAAAATTTATTTTAGTTAATTAGTAATTAACTAATTAGTTAAGCGTGTAAGCCTATTTTTAGCATTTTGAAACAAAAATTGTTTATTTTTCAGCGAATAATTGGTGTAATTATTGCCATACTTTGCTTACCTTTGTGTTTCCACTCACAATGTAATTCATTAAAAGAAGTCCATAGCATCACAGTTTATTATGAAACAAAAATGGATTTCAGCAAAACGTCATCGATGATCTGTGCACAATAGAATTCTTTGCGTTAATATAAATAAAGCTTATATAGGTCGATAAAATGATTACTATGTCATTAAGCGGAGCGAAGCGTTTTTGTTTTCGTCAGAGAGGGAAAATTCGGCACAGTAGGCCGGCCGTTGAACTCGTCAATAACTACTATGTCGATTTAAAAAAACTTCTTTGAATGGCCTAATATCGGACAGGTGCAAGACGTATAGATTTTGTCAAAATTTGCTTTAGTTAATTAGTAATCAGCTAATTAGTTAAGTATGTCAGCCTGTTTTTAGCATTTTCAAACAAAAATGCTTATTTTTCAAAAAATAATTATTGTAAAGCTATTATTTTGATGCGTATATTACATCTCGTCTTGTCTGATTATGAATCTAGCATTTATTACTATTCGGGGATGTTTAAAATATGCTAATAGTTAATTAATTAGCTAATTACTAAAGTGCCCAGGGATTTATAATTTTTTAAGAGGGCCTACCATACCCCATGGGTGAGTAGCATAAATGATACCTAAATGGGGTCACGGGCCAGACTATAACCTATCATATGCAAAAGACCACATGGGAATATCGTTCTTTCGTTCCTGCGATATCTAGAAAAACGAGGCGGAAGAACGGACGGCCAGGTAAACGGACGGACAGAACGATGGATACGGCAAAATTTATTAGTGCAAACGCACAGGTGTCAATAGCGAATAAGATGGGTTATCCAACGAGGGTCGGACCCAATCAAGCCAAATCTTTCCACTCTCCCCACGCCGCGCGCCAAACGAGTACGGCGAATTTTAGCAAAAAAAGTGAAAACTGGCAAAAATAGGGGTCAAATTGGTAAAAAATAGGGGAACTTATTAAAAATTTGTTGCAAATTTGCAAAAATTCACGAAGACTTTAGCAAAATTGGGGGAATATTTGAGCGCCAACAAATTTCAACAATTTAACCCAGGTCTACCCTCCCCCTGATGACCAACTCCCGCACTCCCTATGTTCCCAGCATATTTATCCAAACCATTATCGTGAAACATTTTCCTATTCGTAGTAAGACCAAACCCGGTGGTCGTATCCAAATAGCAGCAAACTCAAATACAGAGTATCCATTTGCACAAAAGCGGTTGGAAAAGCATCATGCAACAGACACACATCCAATAAACTACTGGGACTCTCATCTGTTGAACAAAATATAATTAAAATTTACACGACCTTCCTGCATGTATTCCAATTTTCATACATGGAATATTTTTTGGTTTATGAAAGGAATTCGTAAATATTGACATATTACGGGTGTTTGAATGACCTATGGGAAAGATAATAGTTTAACTGTTGTTTATAAAAGGATATTTCAACCTTTTTCTTGCCGAGTAAAAAGCATTCGTAAAATTGTCTGTTAATCAATAACTGGTGCAAAATATAATTATTAAATTATCTGCAGCATTTACTCAGAGAAGTCACTGATAAGTTTCTAGTGCATACGCTACTTATAGGGCAAAAATGAAATTATTTGTCTGAAAATTCACGAAAGCGCTTAAGTTAAACATTCGGGACTAATATAAAACTTTTGCTCCCATTTTAGCAATAATGGTGGTCATTATTGCAGTTATTTACGATGATAATTCAAATATGCAATTCATTTTACTCTGACTTGTTGCTTCATGGTAGACAAACTTGAAATTTTGTTTTCGTGCCCATGCTTATCACTCAAACATAAACCTGATATAAATATTTACATTATTAAATATACAACTATGTTAATGTGTACTACTTTTAAAAATATGCTGTGAGGTAATTGAATAAGTGTAACATAAAACCGACAGTACCTAATGACCCGTGCAAATATAATAAAATAGAAGAGGTGGACATTAGTAAAAACAACAACGTTATTTTCAGTGTGCTTTAAAAACATGTATACTTAACGCGATTTCCATAGTATGACGGAGACTAAGCCCGGAGGCTCTTCCCCAAATTGTTTATAGTACAATCCCAATGAACCTCAGGATTTAAAACATAGTTCCTTGAAATCACACTTCTTTGATCTTGTTTGCACTTTTTTGACCATGTAAATATCGTCTGACAAATTCAGACCACACTGGGCCTGCTGCAGGACGACCATGCTGATAGGTTTTAGTAAACGGCGTAGAAATAAAGAAAAATTCTGAGGCGTTCGAAAAATCTGAGTCTTTATCGCAAATACAGGGTTGATGATGGTGAATGGACTTTGGGATTTGAAAAAAAGTGCTTTTGTGAAGATGGCACAATAGAGATGATCGGTGTTTTGATGTTCCCAAAAAGTCAGCGGTCGATACGTACTCTTCACTCGATTTGCACTGCACCATGTGATTGGATTGGAAATTCAGGTCATGAGCTTCTGAGTTTGACTCAAGCGACATTGAGGAGTAATAGTTCGATATTTCTAATGAAACTGATCCAACCATCGAATTGTCGCTGAAGAGATCCTCAGACGGATTGAAGACACACTAGTACGAGATGCCGCCGAGTGGTGTTCTGAAACCATGTTCAAAGTTCTTATTAATATATTTTAATTATGCCTAGCAATATAAGTTTGTATAATTGTAGTATTGACTGGTAAGTTTTCCTCGATCATTCTCATTTAAAATCTTGCGACGATACAAGCGCTAATATAAAGTACCGAATGGTAGAACGTTGGTATACGACATATATATAATCCTTGGCAATTCAGCTGACACGTAAAGCTGCCAAGAGTTTAACGACCGTGCAACAGCTTTCACTGCCGTCACCCAGTGCTATGCTAGAAGCACAAAATAGTTCTCGCATGCAGAATCAAAAATTTAAATTACACCTTCCACAAGACCTGTTTGAAATTATGATAAAATTGTTTAGTCTTTAAGAAAATTTTGCACGAAACAGTTAACAATTTTCGAAATGCATATATTTATTTGGGCTTATATTTGAAAAGCGAAATGTAAAGTATTCTTACTAGCGTAGCAACCTGTCTGAGCTGAAGCTAAAAGTTGTATTTTTACATTTTTCAATATTAACTGTATTGCAGTCGTATGCATGATATTGGCGTAACCGTAATACTGACTAGCATCATAATGAAGGCAACACATTTTAATTGGCCTATAAATTACAGTAGATATTTGTAATTTTGCGACGGCATTTTAGCAAATTTTCAGTATATATCAGACAAGTGTGCCGCGAACTTATTGCAAAAACAAAAGTGTTTAAAACACAAAAGCATTTTGATATTTAGTTGTTTAATACTGAAGTTTACCTCCACTAATATAACGGTAATTAGTAATTTTTCCTAAATATTAATTGTTTACGAAATATTTGCGCAATATAGCTACATGTCATTTCCAGCTAGATCCACTACAAACCAAACAGAAAGTTCTTTTAATAAACGGTAGCTGAAAATGTGATGCATGATGATCCAATTCTTGAAGGTATGCCATATCAATATTGCAGGATAAAATACGTAATTGGTATTTTGTCCAATGCAGTCGCCATGTTTTCTTTTTCATATTTCATTATTGCACAAAATTATTTGAATATAAAATATTTGATTCTGACATACTGAATTTAGCATTTAATCCGAGGAATGGTCGCTAAACAGAATAATTATACAGCTAAAATTACCTTTGGTTTTCAGTTTAATGTGAAGTTTTCCCAATAAATTTAAATAAAGCTAGTATAAAATACAAAACAGTAGTGAAATGTATTATGCGGCAGACTACGCCACGCGTTTGCGTTCTGTATTTTTGAGATTTTGTTGTGAGCCAAAAAAATGGTAGAGTAGTCTCGTTCGCTCGAGCCTCCCTAACTGAAGCAGGCATGTTTAGGCTGACGCATTTCTCTGAGTTTCAGCTGCGGAGCAAGCAATTTTGGCTTTTCATCCCTCGCATAGACTACCTATATAGCGGCCAGGTGGGATTTCCAAATGAATATAACTTTTTGAAACTAGATCAACATAAAGTATGAGCCGACAGGAAACGAGCGCTGAGCCGTTGGCGTTATTTATGCGCATAATTATCCTTCGAAAGGGAAGGTATGCAATGAGCTGAATCACAGGTTTTAAAAGTAAATTTGATCCACACAGTTGCACTCGAAAAATTTTACACTATCGCCAAATCGCGTTTCACAAAAACAATTATAAGTAGCTAACCGATGTGCAGATCGAATGGCAGCGACGGTACTGGCGGTGGCGGCGCAGTCGTGGTATCCTGATCACAGACGTGCCGACGTTCATCTGTAAAATTGTACCCTTTCTCTCTCTCTCTCTTAGTTCGTTGCAAATTTATATCAATCCTAGAACGTTACTTCAAAACAGGTAAAATATGGTCTTTTTTTAGCTCTAAAAGCTGTAAATTAATAAAAATTTTCGGAGTAACGAACAACATTCTTTGTCTACAATGAAGTAGACTACAGTTTTCGTTTGTCTGGCTCAAACAATTTTGCCTTCAGAGTAAAACATTTATTTTCTTATATGTGCATAAAGAAACGCAAATACAAGTTCTCTGATTGTCTGAGAAAATAAGGAGCTATAAACCAAGAATATGATATTCTAGTAATACTTATGTATGATATATACATATTTACCATGACAAAAAGTCTAAAATTATGGCCTTTTCTCTCAAAATGTTCACTGCGCGAAGTGCTTTAAAGCATTGAAACAGATTGCTTTATAATATATTTAGACAAATTAGTGCTTATTCATAACTTAAACTATACATATACACCAGGGATGGAACCGGGTCTTCATTTAGAACACGCTGTCCCGGTCATGGTACTGCCCCAGTGACCTGGTGACACAGTTATAGGTTTAGCCCTGTGACAGTGTTATTTTCCATTCGCAACAACATGAAAGACATTTTAGCAAAAATGGGGACACTTCAATCGCTCCGGGGGAGGGTCCGCTGCCTCGCATGAGTGGTGCGGCCCCTCCACTCCGTGCCCCCCTCGGCTACGAGCCCGGTTCCAGAGCCGAGACAAACGTAGAGCCCAAATTCTGACCTCTAATGTACGCAAGTTAATCAATAGATAAAACCAACATTTTTATCGCACTGTACACATCTGGCTTTCCAATAATAATACAGATTACAACATTAGCACTTCAAATATATCAGCGAAGGCGCCGCCCGCCCTCAAAGCTCTTCCACCCCCATCCCCGCCACAAAAGACTGACCCTGAGAGCCCTAGCCCGGCTACCTTCTCTTCTGACGCTACGTCTACAAATGCGACCTTAGACCTTGAGCTAGCATGTATATTAGAAGATAAAAATTATGTTCATGCAATATAGTCCGCCCGGAAACATCCTAGGTTGTTATTTTGTTACATACAAAGTATAATTGTACGTGTGCCATTAATTTTGTATTTGTGCCTCCTCCACACATCGAATTATGCATCGAAATTCAAAACATTTCTTTATACCTCGTTTATATATAAATTTGGGCACCGCGATGTTTGTTGCAGCAACGTCACGGGAAGTAGAAAAATAGACAGTTCTAATTCGACAATATGCAACGACCGCTTAGGCGGGTCAACACCAAATGGTCTCACATGGCGCGAAGAATTAACGCTAGGGCGTCCCCATCATAGCGAGAAATCCCTGCTCCTCTTCTGTGCAGAATAGGCCCTTATTATAACCGAACCAAGATAATTGCTGTTGAATGTATTGTGTTCTATAATTGCGGCAGGAATAATATAATTGTGTCATCCTCATTTATAATAAACCACTTCGTTTCAAGTTGTACCGTTTTTTGAATTTCTTGTTTATTCTGATGCATTTTGTATGGTTTTTTAGTGCGGCCACGGTTATGGGTCCAAGTAACTACTCTGAGGGGCGTTACGTTATATGCTCATTACTGGTCGAAGGCGGTGGTACATCGATAACTGCTTCAGATATATATCCACCGCGGTAAAAGGTGTTACATTTTTTCATTCAAATTTTTAGTGTGCAGATTTTTATAAAAAACGCGACAAATTTACTTTCGACATTCCGTTATGATATCACGGGTACACTCGTTATTTCTGAAAAAGTGCAGATGACTACATAATGGGATTGTTGGAGCAGTATTTATGTTCGGAAAAAATAGACACTACATTGTCTGATTTTTTGGAATCGCACAGTCTTGCCCAAAAGGCATATTTTGCAATACGAGCGCCATTTTATGAATGTTTATTTAATGAAGTGCTTCAAATACATTTCGTAAACTTGTGTGTTGCAGTCATAAACTTGGTGTGACAGTCATAAATAACTGATGTAATATAATTATTGAACTTTATTTTTAGTAAAAATAATGTTTTGTTATCTGTAGAGCTCACAGTTGTGGTTGGTATTTGTGCTGTTTTTATTTGAAGCAATTTCTCAGCGCAGTTTATGAACGACTGACTACTCTTTCCGGATCAAACATTTAGCCAGACATCTATTTTAAGGTAGCAGCCCAATTTCACGGGATGTAACATTTCTTCTATGAAAGGTTTCATTACGTAAAGTTTACGCAGTCATTGCAAATGTAACAGGACCGTTCTGGTCTGTTACGTTGGCCTTAGCTCTTATCAAGGTCCGTTAAGGACTCGACAAAGCCCGAAAGGCTGATAACCAGCGTTCTGACGCGATCCGATTCAATGTACCCATCGGGTAAACTTGATCCCTGTAGCGCCATGGATCCGTATTGCTTGTATGATCTTGTCCGTTGTTATGCTGTATGAAATCGTAACTGTCTTTCACATCGCTATGATTGTCCGCTGTAGATGTCATGCTTTCTTTTGTAGTTGTGCGCATGTCGAATTTAGGAGACGTGTCATAGAACGATAAGATCGCAATACCGCTGAATTGAACCAATCATAGGTTAATTTTAGGATTTATGGAGACTTCGACCAGGTCAGAATTTCTTGAGCACATTCTTAAGCATGTAAGATCAAACTCACGACCGTCCTGGAATAGGAGGCCTTTCGGCCGCTCGCCACGCATGAACTTCTCTCCATGTTTGAGCTTAAAACAAAACAACGGCAAAAGCGAAAACAACAAATTTGGATTTTGGTGAACGAATGAACCGGACGCGGCTTCAACGAGCCGTACCCGGTTACCGCTCCGGAATTCTAAATAGTGCCCCGAATATTTTTCGGTGCGGAATTCAACAGGCTTTCTGACGAGGTTCATTAGAACAAAATCGGTCCATAGGTCATTGAGTTTGAGTTGTGAATTGAGTTATTTTAATAATTTCATCTCTTACTCGTCAAAACAACCGCTGCCTACGCTAGGTAGCGTTGTTGTCATCACTTGATTGCCTCATTTTTCTATGTCGCAAATAGCTTTCGACCCCTAATGTCTTTCCAAATCTAAAGCGAACCTTAACCCGTTCCGACTCTCGCCCAAAATACCTTGTCTTATTTGCTACGGCTACAATACGAACCGATTCGGACCAAGTCGCCTCCGAATCAACGCCATCGCCGAGTTTATAACTCTTTAAGATTTTCCGTGGAAGGTCCTCGATCGGACTTCTGGGTATCACTGTGTCGATTTACCGAACCTACAACCCAAGAACATCGTCACGTTCCGATCTGCCGCTCTAGTTGTACATTGAGTACAGCGAAAGCGTGCCTGCACGTGTCATTTCCATCAAAATCCCTCGATCAGGAATGCCCCTATTGCTCCCTCATGTTTCAGGAGCAATTCCGGTAAAAGTATTATGTAACAGCCCGAGTTTTTATGCCAAATTCTAAATATTCAAAATTAGGCCAAGGGGCCTCAAATTCAGCTGACAACGGGCGATCCGATACCGGTGGAGCGTGATCCGGGAGTTGTTTATGTTTTGTTCATAATTTTGTCTAATAAAATAAACATTACATTGTTGTGCTATAAAGGTGTAATCACGCTCCACCTGCGCGGGGTGATTTCGCACCTAGAATCGAATCAAAATCTCATGGTTGGGGTATTCGATCGATCCCAGGGTCGTTACTGTTTTACCAATAATAATGATAATTGCGATATTGATTTGTATTGGAATGCGGTACGGATGCGTAGTCGGATAAGCCGGGGACAAAGGGAAAGATTTCACGTTCTATTACAATCGGACTTAACAATTTTATTGAGTAAGTGCCCTTGGGTCGATCCCGGTGCGCATCCGCAAATAGTACGTACTCATGATTCTTGTTGAATAATTAAATGTATACTGTATATGGTGCCAAGTGTCAGGATGGGTCGGGGTGGTGCGCGACACCCCCATGACAAAAGTGCGTTTTTGAGTTTTACGATGTCTTGGGACCTGGGGGACCTATCCTGACACGCGGGAAAATGAAGAGTTACTTTGTGTACATATATATATATCATGGGATGCTATGAACAGTTACTACATGGTTTAAGGAACGTTATGAATATGTGACAAGATGACAAAATTCAACTTATAAGGGGTACTTTACGATTTTGAAAATTTTGGGATCTTTTAATAGTTTAGGCAAAAGGGGTGGTAACATCGTGATTTGGGATGTATAAGGTTTCAAAATTACTCATTCGGATCAACCTAACCCCAACCTGTAAGTACTTATGGACCCCCAATCTAGCGTTTAACCTCCCAAACTTTAAGGCCCTAAATCACCACATCTAAAACCAAAACTCCCCGTTTTTTTGAGCCCTGTACCTTAATTGTGCACTATACTAACCATCCCACGGGAAACCGGGGCCACCCGCTCCAACGGACCTCCTCAGGATCCCCATAAATTAGTTGGGACCCAAAATTTTACTATCGCGTACGCATAAAAAAATCCTCTGACAGGCCTCCTAGGGAGCTACCTTAAATTTAATGTCTCTATGAGTAGGCGACCAGCCAGGGCATGGATATGATCCCGACCCCGGCCGCCTACTCCTCTCCGTTCCTGAAATACAAATAAAAACCTGCAAAAATCCTAAGTCACTTAAAGCGCCTGCACCACTGATAGATTTTCAAAAATCTGCGCCGAGCAGCGCGAGGTTTTGTTGTTTACGTTGCTTGGTTCTATGTAGGGCCCAAAGCCTGTATCTGCATCGCTGACCAGAGGGCTGAGTGTTATTGTTGGCTGTACAGTCTGCGTATCGTTGTTTTGGGCGTACACGAGCGGCAAGGCGATTTTGTTTTCGGCCCATTACGGGGTGTATTATGTTTGTGCATCGTTTTACATTTTGCTGAATCGGTATATATGTTTGTGTAGGTACGACCGCCAGGTTGGTTTAAAATTTTGAAATTTCGAAATCTTGGAGGCAAACCAGGACACAGCAAGTGACCAAGAACAAATGGGGGGGGTAGATAGACAGTATAAAAGAGACTGTCCAATTCCCCGATTGGCCTCTCTGGCTTTAGCTTTTTCGGTCATGCAGAGGGCCGCCCTTTGCGGACGTTGGAGTGTCGGAAGGATGCTCCACGCGCCCGAAAAGGACGGGCCCGTCAAAACTCGAAAAAATACACCGATTTGTGCAAAATTTACGCTCGCGTGCATTTCGTCTGGTTCCCCGCTCCTCGGACGTTCTCTTTCTGTTCGTAAGTCCGAGGAGTGATCATAATTTTTACTTTAAGGTAATAGTGAAAGGAAATTTTATTTTTAGGTAATGGTGATCAAAATTCTTACTTTAAGACTGTAGATCAGGCTTTAATAGATTTCGTAGGACGCTGAGAGAACGAGCTGTCGTCTTCCAAAATTTTAGGAGGGTCGAGACAGTCGCGATCATCGTCGCGGTTTTGGCATTCCCCGAGTGATACCCCGCGGATTTTATGTAAATTTCGGGGCTGCGTGTATTTTCACGTAACCGGGAAGGAACCCAGGCACCCCAAGTCGTGCAGCTACGGTAACCGGGAGCCCTGGGAGCCTTGGCCCTTGAGCGAAAGCCTCTGCTGCCCCTGAAGTGTCATCCCGGCAGGTTAAAGCGGTCCAGACTGCTTTCTACCCCTCCCTTTCGAAGAATATTGGGGATCATCTCCCAGCGGGCGACGAACCGGGACTGTCTCGGCTAACATTCGATTTGTGACACATGTTTAAGTGAAAATTTTTATAATGCAAGGGCATGGTTAAGAGCTACCTTTAATTAAGTCAGCCAAAATTTATAGGCGGTGATAGGAGTGACTCGGGGAACGTAGCCGTTTGCATCCTCGGGTGACACGAGTTGTCCCCAGTTATTTATTGAAATGCCTGGAATCGAGCAGCAGCGTCGAATCCCCATTCGTCCGCTGTTTCTTCCATTCCTGGCTAGTATGCAATGCAGACGACTGCGGACCAGGACTCGATGAAAATTTTAGGAGGCTCACTAACTGAGTGTAGGACGAAACAGAGACTGGAGCTGGCGGTGAGCTAAACCGTATCAAGCTTTGGTGGGATGTGGGTTTTTTCAACCGTGCTACTACGGGGAAAATCTACTTCGGCACCCTCTCCCAGAGTCCTCTGGGAGCGAGTCTCAAATTAGTCGGATCGTTCGCGGGCCGCCCTAGCCCCTTTCGCAATTGTACAAAATTTGTGGACCTTCAGCCCTGTTTTTCCTCGGGAGTTTTCGGTACATAGGAAGCAAAAATTTTATAGCAGTTCGATAGGGAGACAGCGTTTTCATCGGAAAGGAGCGGAACTGAGGAGTTCCCGGGGAAGGTATTACGTTTTCTTAGAAATTTTGGGATCAAGTAAATCGAATATTCTCTATGGGTATCGTTTTTGAGAGATATAGTAATCTTATCAGGGTATCTTGCAAGGTACCCGACCTTGATATTGTCATTTTATAAGTGTTGTACATAGTCCGTTGTACACCCCGATTGGGTGGCGTTTATGAGGTGTGCAAATTATAAAAAAGATTCAATAATAAATCGATTGAAATGTGTGTGATTTTCTGTAGCAGCTCGAGGCACTTTGCTAATGGATCAGGTTCCCTAGGAAAAATTTTTAAGCCTCAATGGAAATTAGACTGCAAATTCGAAGGCAAATTCAGCGTAGCTAAATCGACCTAGATTTGCTCCTTTTTACTTAGCTTCGCTGGTACGAGCGTTCTCGCAATCCTCCACTTAAGTTTTTTGACCTACTTCTTCGTTGAACCCCGCCTAGGATCAGTGTATATCTGAACTACCAGAAACTTCCCTCTGCCGCAACCCTTTGCCACTAACCACCGCTCCGCATAGTTTGTTTGCTGGCACCGCTCGCGCGAGCATAGAATTCAACTCCTCTCGCAGCTTAGTACTTAAATTTCTGATAATATTTAGATCCAAAGTCTCGGTATTCGAGGGGCTGGGGCTTTCGCCTCAGTGCCCCAGTGTTAATATAAGTAACAAAACTTCTGTGGACCCACCCCAACGCGGGCACCGTTGGAATCGATAGGCCGCCGCATGTCAGGATTTTAAGGCAGGTCGTACATCACACCAGGATCAGAACTGGAGAATAGCGCAATTAGGCACACCCAAAACTAGGCCACTATTGGAATCGCGACCGTGCGTTAGGCTAGTCTTTCGGTTGGGACGTTATCTTAGCTCAGGACAAAACAGGGGAAGCCGTGCTAGGCTACATTAGGACCAGAGAACCCCGCTTAAGGTATTAAGTGGACTATGAGGGAAAGGCGAGTCAGCCTTATTACCTGTGAGCAGGCTTAAGGGTTGACTCTCCCTTGGGGACCTTCATACCATTAGACACGTGGATCAACATAGGGGCCAGGCCGAACACCCTGGTTAACCCGCGGGGGGCAGCCTTCTAAGCTAAGCGGTTCCCTTAGATCGTCCAGCGGATCACCGGGGAGTCGTGGAAGCCGGGGTTGTCCGGACACACACCAAGGAAAATAATGGTGCAGCTGGGATCCCTTAGGGCCAGAGCTGGTCCTAGTACATAATTGTAGTGGGGGCCACGCCGTGAGGCGTCAATAAATTTTCGGGTCAAAAGAATTTTCCTTTTAGGCCATTAGCTGTTGGACCTCTCGCGTGTCTTTAACACACTAGTTATTGTGCAAGTTCATAGGTCAAAACGTTAGATTATAGCAGAATTGTTAGATAAACTTGATTTGTACCACCGTGTACACGGTACTGCCTTCGCCCGCGCGCACCTTGTAGCATTGTTATATGTGTTTTCACGTAGTGGTAACTGATGCGACGAGTAAGCTCATGCGCTGCAGGGGATCGTGCAGCTGCTCGGCCCCTCGGCAACTCAAAATTGCAGCCCCGAAAGGGGAGTTACACTTTCAGCCGAAATATTTTGGGCGGGAGTGCTGCCACCTGGACCACGTGAGCTGAAATAGATTTTTGTGACATTGAGATCGTAACGGCGAAAGGAGTGTAGTGATGGGATGGTGCTCGTCAGGTTAACGGACGGAGCGTTGGGCGGTCGCATTGTAGGATGTGTGGTAATTCACTAACATTTCATTTTACAGGAAATCGTGATTTTTCGAGTGTGGTAATCAGCTAACTCAAAATTTCAATAATACTATCGACATTACCGTTATTGGTACTAAAGCCAGCAGGGCTAGCGTATTTGAATTGGACTCATTTGGTTACGCTGAAGTATTTATTTGGCTGACACTGAACTCTGTGTTGTTTAACGATCAAACTTTTGGACGGCGACTATCGTCAATAACTCACACTTGTTGCCTGGTACTTTGCCGACTAACATTGGCCGCGGGTGCTTCTACGCCCCCGATCGAGCAGTACATTAATCGTTCCGCTGAACGTACCGGGTCAGTAATCAAATCACCTATATCGTGCTTTACGACTACCCGGCAGCCGGCGTCGACAAATCAGCATTGAAGCAACAACGGAATACGATTGTGATACTGCGGACATTGTCTGATATCTTGCCAACCGAGCATATGGTCAGTATCTGTTATTAATGTATCGTAGTGATAATTTATATGTTGATTAATGGTGAACTATATATATATAATTTAAGGTTGAAGGTATGGTATATATACAATTAGTTGTCATAAGTGTGACCTGCTTAGACGTTTGCAATCGTATGTTGTATCTTATTATTCGTGTATAGCACGTGCCTTCAAGCCAAGGAAACAAATTTGAGCGAAGGGGACATTTTGCTGTAGCCCCGCGAATATTCTGTGATTCAGTGGCGCCATAATCTAGCCCCTAAGCTCTTTTCAGCGTAAGACAGCTGGCATAGTGAAGTATAAGTAACCCGTCATTTGATAGACATTGAAGTCCTAAACTGAGTGAGACTAAACGCTGTTGAGTAAAGGAGCAGGCTCGAAAGGTAACCGTTCCGAAAACCTGATTTAGAAGCCGTGTGCGAGAGGTGATTATTTAAGAGTATTTGTGACAGCTAAGCGCCGTAACATCATTTGAGCTAGCTGAGTAACTTTAAGCGAAGCGAAATTTTCACACTACCAGTCACATACCTTAAGGACTAGGCACACAGGTACAGTAACGAATTTGAAGTTTACTTAACAGTAGAATTTCCGCTAGTAAAGTAAACACATACATCTAATTATACATTTAACAACCCTGCTTGGGTCAGGTCTGAACCACGGACGCCCTACAGCTCAAAACAAATAAGGATTATCAATAACGCGGAATTCAAAAATGTTATTCCCAGAGAGCGCAAATGGAACGCCGATTAGCGGCACGTCAGCAACGACTAGTGTAGGAGGTGGCACGGCCACCACGGCTGGTAGTACAAACGGACCAAGCCCCACTGTATCAGGAGACCCATTAGTAGCAATCCTACAGCAGCTTATGGAACGGACAACGACAACAGCGCCGATCATGCAAGTACGCGACATCCCACCGTTTTCGGGAGCTGACAAACAGGATTTCGAGGCCTGGCTAGCCACCTGTGACAACCTGACGGACGCGAATGGATGGACGCTTGAACAAAAAATCATTTGCTTCCCGGCTGTATTAAAAGGTGAGGCGCTTAAAATCTATGAGAGCTTCCCGGACTGCCAGAAACAGACGTACGAAGCCCTTTGCAATAACATGGGCTTCATGTACTCCTCCTCGCAGCGAGACTAAGACGCACTGATCACGCTACGCATGCGCATACAAGGAGATCGAGAATCGGTTGCCATGTATCTACTGGACCTCCAAAACTTAGTGGACAAAGCGTTTCCGGAGGTTGAGGTTGAACAGCGTGTCGCGTTATTGCAGAAATTCTTGCTGGGACAAGGACTGAGAAAGGAGCTGAAATCTGGAGTTATAGGTAAAACTTATCCATCTTTCAAACACATGATGGATAAGCTTAAGTACAAGGAGGACGCCATTGTAGCGTCCCAGAAGGAGGTCATCTGAGTACCGGTTCGCAAAAGCAGCTGGTCCAAAACAGTAAACTTTATGAGTCATGGAAGCGATAATAGCCAACTGGTGGATCATATACGTGAGGCACTAGATGAGAACAAGCGCACCACAGCCGGCAGCGGTGCTACTATCGCTCGGCTGATCGATCTACTAGGTAAGCGTACCGAGCAACACCAACTAAACGCAATGATACAGAATAACGGAACACCGTGGCTAGGCGCCACCACAATACCAGCAGCAACGCCAGTCGGAAATCAATGTTTCCGATACGGTTATTTGGGACATTTTGCCAGAGAGTGCCCATGTTTCCGAATGGACGTGTACGATCCACTACAAAATGAGTACACGCGTTTAGCCACGCGAGCAGCGCCTAATTACACATATAACGCACCACTCCCGCCTGCGACCGAGTATGCTATGCCTCCACCGCAGTACAACAATCGCCCTCGCTATCGGGTAGTTGAACCTAGAGGCGGGGCACGCTACTCGCGATGCGATGATTAGAACAATACAACTAATCAGCGGGGATACACCGGCTATGGACAACAAGGATATTATCGACCCGAGTTTGCAAACTATGCATATGGGAATGGCGGTCAGACCGAATATCATAACAGATCTCGTGGACGTAGTGCAAATGGGTACCACCAACGAAACATTGAATATAACCCTACATACGATCGACGCTATTCTGCACCACCCCAACCATTGTCAGCCTAAGCAGCTCCGTATCGGCCGCGCACGCCGAGTAACGGTTGGAATAATGCGAATCAATTAGGAGCAGTGCCTCGAACTCGATCTGTGCAGGCACCAATAAATAACACCGAGCGAGCTGACCGTCGTAATGCAGGCGTAATGTCAGTGACCAAAGCAGTAGACCCTGAGCTAGCACACCGCCTAGATGTCATGCGACATAAAATGTCCACGCTAGAAGAACGTGCAGGAGCTGGCTTAGGCACCTGTTCGGCACAAGTTAACATGATGGTCACTGAACATGAAGTAACGTACGAACAGAATGACCCAAACTCTGCAATTGAATATGGATATCTAGATGAAATCGAAGCAGAACCAGGTCCTTATCAAGTAAATTCGTTGCAAACCAGTAGGGACATACCGCGAGAATGGTCACAAGCGATCGCGTCGCGGAGTGGCAACGAAACATACCAAACAAATGAAGAAGAAACACTTGCATACGTAGAATACAAATATAGTAATGCACGAAGTGACACTGAACTCACACGGCGCTCGGCTTTATCGTTTCCAACCCCTGGCGCGCAGGGTGTGACTCGAGACTTTGTAATGGAGTAATCGTGACTCGAGTAATGGTTGGCCGACCAATATATGTGTATATCCCGATCGGAAGTCAGCGCGAGTAGGATGGAAACCGAGATACCGAGAGGAGTGAGAGGGGAGTAGGAACCGAGTACCTAATGGAACCTAATGTGTAACAGCCCGAGTTTTTGTCAAATTCTAAATACTCAAAATCAGGAAAAAAGGGGCCTCAAATTCTACGGACAAAGGGCGGTCGGATAACGGTGGAGCGTGATCCGGACTATAATTTGTGCATCATTGTTTCGTTGTTATAAAATAAACTCTACGTCATCATTGTATTGTGTTGATATGACCACGCTCCACCAGCCCGAGGTGTGCGGGGTGATTTCGCACCTAAAAGTGAATCAAAATTCTACTGTTGAGGTGTCCGATCGATCCCAGGCTTGTTGTTGCTTAATGAATAATAATAATCTATTATTGTGCAGCTGATCTATGTGGGAATGTGGTACGGATGTGTAGTCGGATCGGCCGGGGACAAGGGGAAAGACTTCACGTTTCATCACAATCGGACTTAACAAATTTTGCTAATTAGGTGCCCCAGGGTCGGTTCCGGTGCGCATCCGAAAATGTTACGTATTCGTAATTGTTGTATCACGATAAAATCTGTGTTGTATATGACGCCAAGTGTCAGGATGAGTCGGGGTGTTGTGTGAAACCCTCATGACAAAAATGCGTTTTTGAGCTTTCTAATATTTTGGGACCTGGGAAGATCTATCCTGACACGCCGGAAAATTAAACAGTTATTTTGTTACCATTTTATTACATATATGTTTTAAGGGACGGTTTGAATACATAGGAAGAACGACGAAATCGATCTAATATGACGAAAGTTTCATTTTTCAAAGGGTATACGAAATCTGGAATTTTGGGGGTTTTTATAGATTTCAAACAGAAAGCGGGACATTAAACTACCATCAGGACTCTATAAGGATTCAAAATCATCCATTCGGGTCAACCTAACCCCAACTCGTAAGTACTTATGGACCCCCAATCCAGCGTTTATACTGTCAAACAAAATTGAATTTCAAATGTTTTATCCACATAGTTCTATCTTAAAGGTCAAGACCCAATTTCTGGAAAATACATCGATGTTCGAACAGCTCAATTCAAAAAGACAATTTCTGTCGCCAAATTAGTCACTTCTGGCCTTCTTATATGTATATTTAATTTGTTATTAATCTGGCGGCGCGGCGCAGGTGGAAAAATTGGTGAATTTCGGCACCAGATTAAGACAAAAGCGACCTAAACGCTTCGGAATGGTTGAATAAGATGAAATCCATTGTGTTTGAATAGTTACAATACTTATCCTTTTGAATAGTTGGGGTGCAAGGTGTAGACAATTAAAGTTTTGAAATCTCGAAAAATACACAGCTAAAATATTAGAACTAAATCTACTGCAGCTGACGAAAAGCAGAATTTTTCAAAAAACGTTGTTTAAAATTTGAGTAAATGTATTTTAAGATTTTAGACAATTCACATTTCTCATCATCGTGCGGTTTTCGCTACACATTATTGATAGCTTACATACTCATACTGGTGCATCAACAACTTTTGACTGTTTTGGTACACTTTTTTTACGAATACTAATTACGTTATGGGCGTACGGTGACTTTGCTCAACGATGCTAAACATGGCAAGATTGAATCAGTGGTTTTAACAAAGAATAGCATGGTATGATAAACCATTGTGTACTAGGACCAGTTCTGGCCCTAAGGGATCCCAGCTGCACCACCATTTCTCTCAGTGTGGTGCCCGGACAACCCCGGCTTCCACGACTCTCCGGTGACCTATGTGATGACCTAAGGGAACCGCTTAGCTTAGTAGGCTGCCGGCGGGTTAACCAGGGTGTTCGGCCTGGCCCCTATTTTGGCCCACGTATCTAGTGGTACGACGGTCCCCCGAGGGATAGTCAACCCCTAAGCCTGCTCACAGGTAATAAGGCTGACTAGCCTTTGCCTCAATTCTATGGAAAACCTTAATGGAGTTGCGATTCCTTGTTTTAGTTTGGTACACGGGAGCCTAGATCCGACGATAAATTCTGAGGGTTTGACAAGAAATTTTCCTGCCAAACTAGTAGCTCGAGGGAACACCTGGAGATCCATCTCCAGGGTCCCTATCTAGCGGGAATAAAATTTGAACAAAGCCGTGCACCAATTACTAACCAAACCTAATTATGAATCTCGAGCCTAACCCCAAAGATTGGAAGCGCCATTCGCCGCTGCGGCGGTGCCTTAACGGGGCGCGGAAGTTCCTACTTGGCCTAAATAAGCATTACCTGATCTAATCACCGTCAAAGTACCGTTGATTAAATTTTGGCCTTAGGTTTACCTTCGAATTTTAACTTTGAAACATTAATTTAATCACTACTCCAGGCATATAGCGCCAACCGTGAATTAACACCATAACACTTTATTGAGTTAAAGACAAATTATTACATTCGCATGAATACGCATAATATATATATGTACAACAAGATATTCGGGTACCTCACAGGGCACCCCTTGATATACTTAGGTACCGAACGGGTGATGTGAATCCTGATCAAACCCCACGTGCAAATCAACTCAGCTTGCGCCTACGTTTTATACCCCGTGGACTGCCTTACGCGCCTGACAGGACACAGGGATGAGCTTTCCTTGCCGACCGTTTGTAGATTTCACTTGTAAAATGTTTGGTGCTAACATTGTTCGACACTCTCTTGCCGTTTGTCCCTCTTTGCTCTGCATTTCGTAAATGTGATGAGCATGATATCGAGTCCGGGCGTCAGCTGTAGTCTATTCGCAGGGAAAGTTCATGATCTGAAATTTGCTTGCGCCTGGGTCGGACTAAAATTGCGGGTCCTCATAAAAAGGGGGAAGGCGCTGCCGCGTCTCCCGAGTTTTGTGTGTTTTGCAAAGCTTTTCGAATGGTTGAAACGACTTGAAAACATGGCGCTATACCGAAACCCACCGTGTCTAAACGGTTTATGGGTCCGCGCCTCTAAATTTCTTTCGCAGAAAAGTTTGGAGGGACAATTGGTTTGCATCCTTCTCAGGGTCGTCGCTCGACTAACGGGTGCGAGCACACGAATTTATTTACAATTTGACTCAGCTATGCGTCGCAGCTGACTCCGTCTCGTTTCCTAATTTAGTAATTCGCTCCTCCGAGTGCCTTTGATTTAAAACGGATGTCCGCAGTCATTTGCAAGCATAAATAGGGCGCGTGCTACCGCGCCCTCAACGAAATCCTTAGTTTAAGAACCAAAATAAATCAGTAATGATTTAAGTTTTAAAAACACTTCGGACACCCCTGTATTGTTAGAATAAATAGCAGATTTGCTAAACCTGTAAAAGTGGGGAAGACAACGCACGAGGGGTCCTGATACGTCGCTCCCTATGGAGTGGCCGCATCGACCCATCGATAGTTATCCCATTGTCAAAATGCGTGACGGAGTGCTCTACCGTGTCTAAACGGCCTGAGACCCGTCTGGAATTTTAGGGGTTAGCGGACTGAATTTTCATCGGAGAAAAACTGATCTCAGAGTAGAAGCTCGAATTTCTGGGGCTAGCGTCAGGGGTTCCATTCTTAATTTTGTTTGAATCGCTCCTCGCGTGCAAATGACTGTGTCCGTCCCGAGCGGACCGCTCGCCCTACTTCCGCAATACTGGGTCTTCAAGTCGTGTGACCTGGGGTTGTTCTTGTAGAATTTCCTATGCCTTAGACTCGACTCAAGCGATGATTTCGCAAGCTAGCATGGATAGAGCATGGGTGAAAAGAAGCTCCATTGTCTTTTGGAAATCAGCTGAAAAATCGTAAACGTGCTTGATGCCAATTTGTGGCGGAATCCTGAACCAATGGATGCAAATTACTAAAGTCTTCTGCCGTGTCTAAACGGCCTGGAAGACTGGTTTTGAAACAACTTAATCGCGGACTCGTTAAACGAAATGCTCAGGGTCCAAGTGCTCGAATTTTGATGGGGGCCTAGCGCGAATCCTCATTGGTACTCAACTAACTCTTGCCTTAGCGGCTGCCTCCAGGTCAACACGCTATTAGTTTTTTATGTTAAACACCTGACTTCAAACCTTACCCCTCCCGTGTCCCCATGTCCTTCCCCCTTCCCGTATGTATTCCTTAGCCCATTAACCCCGTTCACATCACTAATTAGTTTTCGCCCCCCGGGTCTAAAATGAAAAATTGGCGACCCGGCGAGCGGGGAACCAGTCGAGAGCTTAAATTTTGCGTGCAATTTAGCGTGCAATTTTCTTGAATTTGGTGGAGCTGCATTTACGGGTGCGCGGGGCATCCGTCGGATACGCCAGCACCCGCAAAGGCAGCTCACGCTTGTGCAATTTTGAAAGCAGGGAAAACGCACCAGGAGGACCTCCACCCTGTGCTACACAGTAGGAGCCTCCTGGGCAAAACCACAAGCAAACTCAAACCAAAAGCAAAACAATTTAAACAAAATGACAAAATGGCAACCGCCACGAGCGAAAACAAAAACCGCCGACTCTGCGGCCACTCTACTCGACTGGTCCCAATGCTGCATTGGGCCTATTCTTTTTATACTCCGAGCTTGCCCCCTTCTATTCCAGACCCCCCTTTTTTGTCTTTGGAATAATGTTAGGTAGTAAATTTTCAAATTTCAAACTGCCGCTCAAACACACACTGTAGATAATATAAAACAAAATCAAATGTAAGAAACGCCGAACTTCCAAACAGAGCCAGCAAAACATTAACGATGACCAACGGCTATATGTGCAGTCGCCTACATCAATCAAACCTCATAGCAGCGATGTAAGGAAAAAGATGCCGACAACAAACCCACAATGCAGTGGCCGACAGATGCCAATAAAAGTAAAACCTCGCGCTGGTCGGCGCGACAAATTTTAAGCTAGAAAATATACGAGCGCTCAGAGCGCCAGCGTTGTAACAGGATTAGGATGCCTTTTTGATGATCGCGTGCGAACGAAAAAAGGTAGGCGGCCCCTTTTTTGTCTTTGGAATAATGTTAGGTAGTAAATTTTCAAATTTCAAACTGCCGCTCAAACACACACTGTAGATAATATAAAACAAAATCAAATGTAAGAAACGCCGAACTTCCAAACAGAGCCAGCAAAACATTAACGATGACCAACGGCTATATGTGCAGTCGCCTACATCAATCAAACCTCATAGCAGCGATGTAAGGAAAAACATGCCGACAACAAACCCACAATGCAGTGGCCGACAGATGCCAATAAAATAAAAACCTCGCGCTGGTCGGCACGACAAATTTTAAGCTAGAAAATATACGAGCGCTCAGAGCGCCAGCGTTGGAACAGGATTAGGATGCCTTTTTGATGATCGCGTGCGAACGAAAAAAGGTAGGCGGCCGGGGGCGGGGTCAGATCCATGCCCCGGCTGGTCGCCTACCGTTAAAAATATCAGATCTGATACATGTCCCATAGGTGGCCTGCTATAGGCCTTTTTCTGCGATTGAAATAGAATATTTTGGGTGGTCCGAGGGGTTATTCGTGTCCTGTGCGGGCCGGTTAAATTGGGTGACCCCGGTTTTCGGTTAGATAGTTAGGGTAAGACCCTGCGGAGGTGTGGAGACCGAAAAATTGGTGAGTTTTGGCTATTTTGATTAAGATTTAGGTCGTTGAAAATTGGGTGTTTAAACGCCTACTTAGGGGTCCCTAAGTACCTACCGGTAGGGGCCAAGTTGGCCCGAATACGAAATTTGAAGCCCTGGGAACCCCTGTTTGTGAGGTGATAAGCCTACCTAGCTTGAAGTGTCAGGAAATATAAAAATTTTCGCTTTTAAACGGATCCTATAAAATTAACGTTTAGACGGGTTCTATTATTTTCCTTTCCTGCAAATTTGATTTGTCCCTTCATTCCATGATTCGGTTATGCCAAACTGCATGCCAGGACAGGTCATCGAAATCCGAAATGTGACAAAAATTTCCCTTTTGGATTTTGGCTGCGAATTTCTCGTAACACCCCGACCTGCCCGGACATGCAGTACACAATACCATTCATAGTGCATACATATCCGTACCAACAATATAGTAGTTATCATATAATTGTGGATGCGCACCGGGATTGACCTTAGGGCACCTAATCGGCGATGCTGAAAGTGGAGTCGCAGAAATCTTTTTCCCATGTCCCCGGCCATCCGACTGCGCAACCACTTTATCCACAATACATTATCAATACATATAACATCATTAAATTAGTTAGGGGTCGACCGGATACCACTAGTCGAGAGTCCGATTATTCCATTGTGGTGCCAAAATCACCCCGTGCACCTCGGGCGGGTGGAGCGTGACGATACGACGAATTACATCCATAATATATTTTTTATTTTATAACAACAATGAATGATAACACACGACATGATACTCAGGTCACGCTCCACCGGTATCCGATCGCCCATCCCATGACGCTTACCCCGTATTTTGACCTAAACTTTGGATACGTTCTCCTTTTGTATATCCAGTTAGAATCCTGAAAATCTCGGGCTGTTACAATTGGACATCATCGTCACGTTGCGTACCAACAGTTTCTTAATCTAAAAAAAAGATATGAAGCAGTTGTAAATTGGCACAGTCTTTGTATCGTTTATTTTCTAAAAGTGACACAGATTATATATTAGTTTTTCTAGAAATTTGCAAATATGTAAAGTGACAGCATACAACTCCCTGTGGATGCAGCATTATGGATAAAATAAGTATAAAATTGTCAGCATGATATTCGATGAAACTACAGCATGTCCTTTTTTAAAGTTTTTATAAAAGTGGCGCATATTGTGAAGTAAAAATTGACAGTTTCTGTAGCAGTTTTCGCAAAAGTAACACCGTTTCTGTAGCAGTTTTTCAAAAAGGGGCGTAGTTTTTTCAGCAGTTTTTTTCAAAAATTTTGCCCAATATTAAGTTACTACATGCTAGTACCTGTAAATGCTGTATTAGATATAAAATAAATATACCATAACGTAACATACCATGCAACACATAAGGTCTTTCTTCTAAAAGTATTTCTAACAGTGACATTGATTCTGAGGTAGTTTCTTTAAAATTGACACAGTTTCTGTAGCAGGTTTTCTAAAGGTGACACAGTTTCTATAGCAGTTTTTCTAAAAGTATTACTGTTTCTGTAGCAGCTTTTTCAACAATTTGAATGGTGCATTGCCTTTGAATATATAATTGCCAGCCTCACATCCGACGTAATTAGTAATGTTAAATGTGTTTCCATCCTCATTTATCGGCGACATTAGACATGGTGGGCTATTGAGGGGATTTAGCAATTCTAGGCTATGCGTTTGTTCACATTTATTTGTATCAGTGCTTATTGTAGGCACGTCGCAAGCAAAGGTCTAACAAACCAAAGAACTTTTGAAATGACGATACAGATATTGCCGCTTCCGCTGAAGTGGAATTTCCACTTCAGACATCTGTCTGCAACATTGCTACGCGTCCTTGACAGTCGATCTCTGATATTTTGATTCGTTTATTGATTTACGTTGAAAATAGGTGCTGTTGCAATGTTGCAGTGGAGCAGCAGCTACACCATCGCTGTGATTATCAAATAACTTAATTTCCGGCAGTGGTTTGCAGTTCGGCTTGCGCTGTCTTCGCCGCTCCATCGCACGTCGGAGAAATGGTGTACACGGTTTTTGTATAGCGCAAATTTCAACACCGGACTTTACTGCAGCAATTAGTGTAATTCCATGGCTGTTTCTATTGGAGTAATAATTTAAAGCGTAAGCTAAGTTATTACGTGATGACGAGTCATTCTTAAGGTTTCCGTCAAAATTTAAACCAATATTCGAACTAGAACAATACATTGAATCAACGTTACATTGGCTTGCGCTTACAGTTTTAGCCGTGGTGTGTGACAAATAATTACGTTGTCGTGACAACTCTGAAGCATTTGCCAAATCGTCTACAGAAGTGTAGTTCAGGCCAACATTGTTCGATTTAGTGCCGCTCACCAAAGGTTCATCTCGATAACAGGTAAACGGAATTGCAACTCTTGAAAACGATAGTTCGAAATGCGAGCGCGATGTCGTGTAACATTGCAGCTTCAACTGCGAAAGATCCATAATTACTGTTCGGCGTTAAGCGTCATTAATAAAAGTGATAATAATTTTTTTGTAGTTTGCGATTTCAAGTAATCTAAAATGCTTTAATAACCAATTAAATATATATAAACAGTCAGCAAGTAACGAAATCTAAATTACCGTTATGCGGATAAAAGCGTCATTAATAAAAGTGATAATAATTTTTTTGTAGTTTGCGATTTCAAGTAATCTAAAATGCTTTAATAACCAATTAAATATATATAAACAGTCAGCAAGTAACGAAATCTAAATTACCGTTATGCGGATAAAACTTATTGCATATGGCGTCGTATATAAGTACAATACTGCAGGGATCTTACAACAGCGCACAGTATTTATGCCAAAAATTACATAGATATATTCCAATACCCGGTCCTTTCAAATTTTCAATACAATTCGCATTTATATTCGCACCTCTATTTAACAGAATCATGTATTTTTTCGATGATGCTACTCAAATTCTAGAAGTACATTACTTTTATCTATTAAAATGTGTAAGCATTGGTAAAATTTGTATCTACGTGCAGGCAGCACTTCTTGATTGAATTTGATGATTGAAAGTAACTTAGTAATCACAGTTAAATTTAACCGTTCTGAGCTGCATATATTGCAACGAACATGAATTTGCATGTTGCATCGTAAAATAGCCACAAAACATGACTTCTATACCAAGCAAAATCAACACTGACGATGTAAGCTGACAATTAGCGTAGAATACCAGACGGTAGAATCTGCATCACCTGGTTTCATCTAGACGCCGACGGTGCAGCATGAAGACGTCGAATATTTTCAAAAGATCTGTATAATCATAAGTAAAAATATAATAAGGCAACCTGTGTCTTTTTAAACGGTGATTTTTATTACCTTCAGTTGTCTCACAAAACCAGATGGGCTAAATTTATGCGTGTCGAAAAGACGAGATGGGGTAACTTCTCGACGGCTCTAACCCCTTAATCCAAATCAACATTCCGTGCTGAAGGCCGCGCTCCTCCCCCTCCAAATATAACAGTGTAACACTACAATACAGAATATGTTTGCACTTCCCGTTTGGTAACAGTGGGCATTGACGGGCTAAAAATGCACTAGATTCTCTGCGGAGATCATTAAGACCGCTTTATAATTTATATGGTAAATATACTGGAGCCGTGGAAAAACAGAAACCTCACTGGAGTCATTCAAATTTCTAAATGCGCCCACTAATGACTGAGGTTATGACTAGCATTTTGCTTTTAAGTTTTTTGCTTCATGATTTATCGAACACTAATCACTTTACAGCCATTCGGTAGCTATTTTCAATAAAGCATAGTACATAAGCATCGAGTGAGTTGAAATAGACATGAACTGACACAGCAATGAACATTACAGTGCTAGTGTTGCGATATATGCTGGAATTTTATGTTGCCCAACGGCCGGTAAACTTTTTGGTCGTTTCCAGTCGCACCATTTTTAATTGTTAAGCACTCCAAAACAGATTTTTAAAATATTTAGACATGTCGGCAGTTGGACAGTTACAAAACAGCTTGCTGCGTAATTCACAGCCGGTAATCAACGCTACAAAATCCATTCATCCCCTAAGTACGTTAAAAACACAAGCTCGCTTTGAAAGTAATCGTATGTGGATTAGGTCTTCTAGCTCTACCAAATCCGTTTGAGCTGGGCCAACTAATGCAAAAACATGCCAATGAAACCGTGTATACATTAAAAATACATTACATTATTTGTAAGTTAGGTGAAGTGGTAGAATAGTATTGTCTAAAAAACGTTAAGTTTTCTTGATAGCCACATGATGTAATTTGTCGCCACATGATGTAATTACAGTCATTACGGGATTAAACAGTAACAAAATATATTTTACCCAAAGTTCGGGTTTTTTCTTTTTATTTCCTTTATAATGAGCAAGTGCGGAAAGACGGCTCTTGTGGTGTCTTCTGTGATCTAAGCTATCTTGCGCAAAGTTTAAAATTCGTTTAACAGTTTATATTTCGTTATAATCGGAATTCAAACTTTTGTTGAATTTCGAAATTTCAGACGAATTTATTTTGTGAAAGAAATAGCTGTTGGGAAAATTTCGCTGCCAATCACAAACCACATATAACAAGTGCACGGTAAGAGCGTTTGCACCTAAAATATATGTAGCCTTAAACGCACATTTGTGGAAATTGTTTAGTAGTATATAATGCCTAATCAGTTAGTGTTGTAACGTACGAGAGGAAAAATTTCCGATTCCATTCGGTCGAAGTCAAACCAAATATAAAAAGGCTTCTCAATAGCCAAGGCGGGTTATCCAGCTGCACCGTCGGCTTCTTACTGAACGGAGGCCATACGACCTCGGCTTTTTCGATTCTCAAGAGAGAGGTAGTGATGCAGCTAGTCCCAGGGAATAGATTAGCTTAGCAGGCCGCAGTGGGGGGGGGGCTTTGCCAGGGTGTTTGGTTTATCCTCTTTTAGTACATGTATAGTTTCGTGGTATGTTTCATCAGCGGTCTGCCAGGAAGAATTACCCCCTAGGTCTATGTATAGGTAATAAGGTCAACTCATTGTCAGCCATCTCTTACTTGCCTAAAATGATGGCGAAGCCGAAAATTTTTATTCGTACACCTAATAATGCTAGACATCGACTCATTGGCAGCGGAATATTTTTACACCTTATTATTGCTCGTATTTTCATAGCTTCACCTTGTTCTAGGTCAACTGTATAGCTCCTCCGTGTTCAAAGTAGTCCTTCGCTTTTTGCAACTTTGCTCATGCTTGAACGCGAATCGCTAACTCTGACGCAAATATAAAAAGGCCTCTCAATAGCCAAGGCGGGTTATCCAGCTGCACCGCCGGCTTCTTACTGAACGGAGACCATACGACCTCGGCTTTTCAACTCTCAAGAGAGAGGCAGTGGTGCAGCTAGTCCCGGGGAATCGATTAGCATAGTAGGCCGCATGGGGGCTTTGCCAGGGTGTTTGGCTTATCCTCTTTTTACTACATGTCTAGTTTCGTGGTATGTTTCATCAGAGGTCTGCCAGGAAGAATTACCCCCTAGGTCTATGTATAGGTAATAAGGTTAACTCATTGTCAACCATCTCTTACTTGCCTAGAATGATGGCGAAGCCGAAAATTTTTTATTCGTACACCTAATAATGCTAGACATCGACTCATTGGTAGCGGAATATTTTTACACCTTATTATTGCTCGTATTTTCATAGCTTTATCTTGTTCTAGGTCAACTGTATAGCTCCTCCGTGTTCAAAATAGTCCTTCGTTTTTTGCAACTTTGATTATGCTTGAACGCGAATCGCTAACTCTGACGATCATAGCCTGGTATCAGCGACAATTTAGAGCAAAGCTCAAATCGAACAACTTTTGCTGTTGTTTTTTGCTTACAAATTTGCAAGTTGTTTTTGTACAGCAACGTATTATCTTATCAGTGCTTATCAACAATTGTAAATTGAACGAGTTTGCGCAATATATATTTGACTCGTTTTTGGTTATTTTTATATCTTTTAATTAAGGTTGACATAACTCGTTCACCGACGGCGACCAGATGCTGGATGTTCATACTTCGCTGCTGGAGGCAATTTTTGTATGGCACCTTCTCTCGTAAGATGGTGCCAGTATCCTATTATTTCTTAGCGAAGGCGATCAAAGGATCTTTTCACAAGATTACGGGACAGTAGGGAATTTTGAACGGTGCTCGGTCTGATCATCGTTTAGCTCAATTTCTCTGTGGCGTTGTCGTCGTTGGATGTTTATCTCAATTTGGTTGGGTTAGTAGCAACATTTTATTTTGTGCGTATCAGGCTCGTTGCATAAGCTTTACCGACGGCTCATCTGCAAGCGTGCGTGGCTCAGTGGCGACGAAACCGGCGGGACCGGAAGAGCGTTGCCCTCCCCCACTTTTAAGATGCAATTGAAAGTGCCCTCCCCTTTTGCAACATCCCAGTTTGAGTATCCCACTTTTTCTAATGATGCCGTATTCCTTCCTGAGTTAGGTAATGTTGAGTGTAGTTTTGACACACGCCAACTGCGACTCCCGCATTTTGATTGCCACTGACCACTTCTCGAATTACTTGTTACATGTCAATTCGAACGTTGTATCTATAATACAGGCAGTTACACTATTTTTATACCATTTTATTTATGGGTCATAAATATTTTGGTGCTGGCCTGTTTTTTATATTGTATATTATTTATTCGATTAGGTTCTATTGATGAAGTGTAAACAGCAGGGGTGTCGCACCAATGGTGGGGCAGGTGGGTGTCCGGAGCTCCCATTTTTTTCATTACAAATAAGATATATAGGTGGACCCCCACTTTTTGCAGCTGCTACAGAAATCTGATTACTCGCTGTATCATCAAATTGTTTCGTTACTGGGGACTTGTGCACACTTCGATATCGTGGTTTTAGCATTTTTTATTTGCGGATCGTGTCAGGTTCATTTTATTTAGCTACACGAATCGCCGGGTAACTGGCTATGTATGGATTTACTGTGATTTTTTAGAAATTTAATGTTTGATACATGCTATATGTGATCACGTGCTATACATATAGCCAATGTCAAAGCGAAACCTCCAACACTATTTCGGCAAGGCTGCAGCTAAAATTTCCAGCGATCAATCTGCGACTCCAACTGCTGACGACTCGTCGGAACCACCAGAAAAGTTAGGCTTTCCATTCAGGATTTTTTGTGCAAAATACGGTGCAGATGTACAATTATTTTTTAGAAATATACAGTAAAAATTAAAATTTCACATAATTTTGCAAACCTCCGCCAGCGCTCAAACGTCAAATTAATGTGTTTTCTGAGGGGTTTAAAACTGCTAAGTTTCAAAATTTTCCGCTCTGCGTGCGGCTATATCTTTCAATTATAATTTTCGGTGGGAACCGCACAAAAACAATACGCTATTTTTTATGTTTATAGTGCAAAAGCACTAGTTAGAACACATCCTGCTTACACACCTGTGCCTGTGCTGAATATGCCTCTAGTATGTCTAAATCTGAAGATTTTCTAAAACCGAAAATTTTTGGGCTTCGCGCACTTTCAGGCCAGGGCCGTTCATTATGTGACCAAGACTGACAATTTTTAACATTCAGGAACAATTTCTACAAATGAGCAGTAGTTCCCTTGTTTAATAAGCGCTTGTCTTGCTATTGTTTGAATTTTCGTGTAGGCGTAACAAAAATGCTTAGTTTTCCTTAGACCTGGCCGCGAAGCACTACCACAGAGTCTCGTTTCAATCATCTGGCTTTATCACACACACACCGGGACGTAGCGGAACGGTTGAGCCTCACTGACATATGCAAGGACTTGATACACAAATCGAGCGAGTATCTTTGGGCAGTTTGATTAAAAACTAGTGAATTTCCTTTTGCAATAGTGAATAATATGAACACACTGAAAAATTTGCGCAATATGTTGTTAGAACGGGTTCGTGCTGTAATTGCAAGCGATTTGTAAACTATTCCTAAATCGAAGTTTCAGTCACTTTCCAATGCTTTTGTAGCATATGTTCTAGGTTGTGCGCAAATGCCATATGACTAATTAATATACAGTAACCATGTATGTGATTTTCAAATATCACCTAGTATAGTATTAGTTTGCGATTACAGCTTATGCTATATATTTTGTCTGCAAAAGATTTCCTGAAGTGCATGATTTTTATATACGTTTTACAAAAAAGTTTTTCCACAGCTGCTATCTATAAAAGTGTAAAACTAACTTGGACCCTCCTGCTTTTTGACAGCGTGCGACGCCCCTGTAAAACAGTATATGTTCAAGGGTGTAGATAGAAATTTGTTTCGTGGGGTTGGACAATTTTGAACCAAAGATTTTCCGTGGAACAAAGCGTTGGGCCCCCATTTTTCTCAACATTCAGCCGCCCCTGGCGTGGCTTATCAGCGCTGGTAAAATATATATTTAGCTTGTTGGATAAAATAAAGCTATTTTGGTCACTCGGCACATTTGCAGTATGAGCGATTTCAATGTCGAAGAGAACGCACGTACACGTTGGCTCATTTTGAGATCATTTTTGTACGACATACCGGAGGAGGAGTGCCCATCTAGCTCGATAACTGTAAAACGAAACACTCATTTATAGATTTTCTTTGGTCACGGGCACGATTTAATCGAAAGGTTTTAGCCTAAGGGATGATAATAAGCTTGAGAGTTATCGAATGCATCGCCTAATACAAGAAAGCGTCTCATCTATTATTGGAGCTTTGAGTTTGTTCATCCTTATGACAGATTTTACGGGCTAACTTTCTTTAGCATAGAAGGTTTGGCATTGTCTGGATGATATGGAGTTGATTTGATCGGTGAGTAACTGTTCTATACAACTCTAGCGGGTCTATCGTGTTTCTTTGCCATGGCACACACAGTGTACCTTGTGTGTATGGCAGACCTGTATTCGATAACTGTTTGCTTTATAACTTTTGAGCATGGCCTGATCACATTTATAATTCTTCCTGGCACATGTATCATTGGAGTCATTTGCCTAACATTCCTTCCGGCACGGAGAAAACGTAAAACTTTGTTGCATCCTCGGCTTTTGACTATATTTTTCGAGTATTTTGTAATATTTTCTGTAAAATTCTATATGACGAGGTTGAATTTTCCTCCTAGTACACAAATGCTGCAAAACGGGGGAGGAGCTTCGACTACCCATTATCTCTCGCACCTTTCAAAACCTATGACTCACAGTTTTCACATATAATCTATCTGTATATGCACATATAATCTGAGCGGTAGTTTATACATGACTAAAGCTAAAGCTTATTAGCCGGATGCTCAATATATGAGAAAATAACTATAACATATTTATATTGCTGTGTCCCCAACATTACCGTTGCTACATTTAGCTATCATTTCGAGGTCTTTCAACAAACTATTTATTTCGCCGAATCGATTTATTAATTTTGCAGATTTCCCATGACATTGTCAGCTTGCGGTAATTAGAAGACACTAGAAACATACTAACAAATAGATATGCCAGGCTGTTGACTAAAACCGATCTCAAATACATAAAACTTATCATACCTCCATGCAGCGGATATCGTAAAAATTATGGTGTGCAAATCAATGTGAAAAATGACTCAACATTATGTCCCTCTTTGTTAGAACCGAAAATATTAGTTACTATTTGTTTTAAAAAGCTATAACAATAAACAATAATTCCAATTTGCATATGATGGCGTACCCGTTGCACCAATTTGTGGATGGTGGCGTGCCAGTCGCACGAATTTGAAGATGGAGGCATGCCAGTTGGACTATTTTGCTGATGTTGACATGTCAGCTGCACTTATTTGTAGACGGCGGCAGCCCAGTGGATCGATTTCATTAGCAGCGAGTGGCCTGCCAGTATATACAATTCGGTGGGTCCCCACGAAACGTATAACCGAATCGTCTCTATGATATCACCCATCGCGGAACTTGAGACACTCGTACAGAGAAAGTCTCTACAATAACCCACAATGAATGCCGATTATGTTTAGAAGAAAGAACAGCTAAGAACGGGTGTTCGGGGGCAGCAGCACCCAGCTTGGTCATAGCAGTAGTTTAACCCTTACATAAAATGTAAGCTTAGACTAAGGGTATTGATAGCGGTATATTTTGCTCACTTACTGGGTTACTGTAGAGGCTTTCGCAGCCGAGTGGAGGAACATGCAGGCTTGAGATTGTCGACCGTACAATGCCTGACCCTCGATTAAAGCCACTATAAAAGCTAATTGCTTATGACGTAACTATTACATTAAATTTGTTCGCGAAAACAAACTATCCAAGCACAAAGGTGACAGGCATTAGATAACCTGTTAGATTGCAACTTGGAAATAGCTAAATTCTCTTCGAATATGCGGTAATTCGTGGCACTTGGTTTCGAGATTGTCATTTTCGGTTTATCAAGACGTAACGTAATTCGGTGCTTTTTCTGTAAAAAGAGTTTTCGATTTGATACCGGTTATTACGATACAATGATGGTTGGTGCGAACCTAAAGTTTGCTTGGACATTATAAGTATCAAGCTTATGTTTTAAAGAAATTTCGACAAATGCAAGTTTAATTCTAGCAGAGATTAAACAAGATTTAAAAGTTTTAGCTCCTTTGCTGTCCTGTGTTTTTGAAATAGTTGATCATTGTAGAGATTATGCTGAGTAAAGCGTCAATTGGCTGTTTATAATAGCATCACTAATAATCCCATAAGTTTCAATAGGATCAATGGTGTAGTTGTTAGCACGTCTGCGGCACATGCGGAAGACTAGGTGTTCGAAGCCCGGGACCAATACTTTAGTTTGAGCAGGATTTAGCAAAAACAATGATCATAACATTTAATCCTAATCGATTTTATAACTATCGCAGTAATTACAATATATTAAAAAATTTACTCTTGCAGATTTGTTGCCACAATATAAGGTTGTTGCCTGCGCCGGGGAAATTAATTTATGCTTTATACCAGTTACGCTTAAAACAAAACTGATGTTGCTGGATAAAACAATTTCAAAAATAGTATCTAATTTAGTAGATACGAGGAAGAATACACCGGGTAGATTGGTTACGGAAATACAACTACACTTCTTATTAGAGAACATTAGTTGCAAATAGTCTTTCTATTGTTAGAATGTTCTCTGTTTGTTCAAATTTCCTGAGGTTTGGACAAATTTTTTGCTACGGAAATAGCTATAATATAATTAGCAAAATTTAAATTCTAATCATGCAGGACATGTAGGGTCATCTCTGGATGCAAATTTGGTGAGCCAACATTCGTATGTCCAGGAAATCGCCATCACAATCGCCAATTTCGCCACCTTCGACATGTACTGTGAACTGAGGTCGACTACGAGACATGGTTCAACACGTTCTTCATTTTGGTCAAATTTCATGCCATTGAACAAGCAGTTCAAAGTTTTCTTGAAGAAAAAGACGGCAACGGTATACAAGCTGCATGACAACCTAACTACTGAACAGATGTTGCCGAAGTAAGTCGGCTACTTGACAATGAAATATATCTTGAGCTTTATGAAAGATCGATTCGCAAAGCAATTTGTGATCCGGAAGCATTTCTAGTTTTAAATCAACATAAGCTATTCACCAGCTAGGCCAGCGTGTTCAAGACATGGCTCCACTAACAAGTTTGTCACCTGCGACTTTACATCAATTAAATGACCCACAGAACGATGCTCTTATCTGTGCAGCCAACAACGCATCTTTCTCAAATTCATGTTCAACGTCAATCACAATGAACTCCACTTCACGCCTATCGTTCCAATTTTCATGGAATCTCAAGACAGACAAGGCCGTCATTTGTACAATCTACGCCGTAAGCGAGTCCATTAGCATCGACGTCAATCGATCGCTAGACAGTTGAAATAAAATCTGCTCCGAAACCGAAGTCAACCAATCGCTGGGAGAGCGGTGGCGCAGATTTATTCTAAAGTTTGGGGGGATGCGAGAAACTTGCCGGAGGATCCGAGATATTTGTGGAATATTTAAGCGGCGATTCTGGTCGTAGGTAACGTATACCGAGGTGTTTTGGTCCCAGATTTCCAGGTGATTGGGGGACATATCCCATTCCCCCGCGATCTACGCCTATGTCGAAGAGTGAACTCAAGTGTTACCGAGACGATCGCCGTGCAAATAGGTGCCGTTTCAAAGACGGCACATGTAGTGTGTGCCGTCGGATGTGGCATTTTGAAGCCGCATGTGGAGTCTTACACGGTAACACCCTGAGATGGACCCCGATGAAATCAGTGGGATATCGGTGATGAAAAGTCTCAGTTCTAGCTATAGTCAATCCGTAGCACATCCAGACGTGTGCGCCGTATTTAACAAACAACAGTCATAGAAGCGTATCCAAAGCGCCTGCTAACAACTGAGCGACGAATCTCTCGGACATTTTCGGTGCCACGCTAGGATGTTTCAAGAATTTCGAGCTGTACGTTAACTTCAGACCGAATGGAAAGCCAATGAGTTGCAGGTTACAGCAGGTATTATTGGCCAGCCTAGAGGATCTGATTCAAGCCTACCGCAACGGGATTGCTATGGGCGTGCCAAAATCAACGCAGCTAATGGCTACGGAGACTCCGGTTATGCGTACCCGTAAAACTGTGCTGCCGGAGTAGGCTAAGCAAGAGATGCGTGGTAACTGATCAGGGACTACCGACCCCAGCTGGAAACCCACCATTAACCGTTGAGCTCATGCTCAACTTCAGGGTAGCACACGGTTTTTCCTGGATTGACTTGGCTGATACATATAACAACGTCAAAGAACACCCGTAAACTCTTTGATTCCAAGTTCTATCGGTGTTTCCTACTACAGCGCCGTCTACGAAAATTTCCAAATTCGGAGATCATGTCGGCCTTCGAACACTTTGTTAAAAATGACACCAGCTGACGACCCATCTACCAGGTTTTGCGGTGTACGTGAAAGATATCCTGATTGGTGGCGAAAATGGGGACATCGTCATCAGAATATAACTTAGGCGCTCTTTCACCACTAT
Organism: Trileptium ribeirensis; assembly: GCA_030248225.1. Lineage (NCBI taxonomy): Eukaryota > Metazoa > Nematoda > Enoplea > Enoplida > Thoracostomopsidae > Trileptium > Trileptium ribeirensis. Next base: position 19,403 of record JASANE010022655.1, on the reverse strand, counting down.
ATACGAGAACGTCTTCGCCAACTGTTGTGCAAGCCTAAATTCGAGCAGCCTAATGTGGATTACCTGAGTCATCTTGTTTTGAGCCGGCAAGCTCCAAACGTTAAAGATGGCTAATAGTTGTTGCTTCCAACGGACACTCGTCCTTTGAAAACTTTCATACAGTACATCCAATTTGATGGGATTCGCTTTAATTTGTCTACCATGGTTTAGTCTATCAACAAGCTCACAAAGAAGGGCGTTAGAACTGTGTTGAGACTAACCAGACAAGAGTGGCATAGAAATCTTTTCTACGTTAATAGTAAATGAAAAACCCGGGTTTTGCCCCTGACAAGTGGGGTGGGGTGGAGTGAAAGATGTATTTATAAATAAATATATATATATACCCACATAAATATGCGGAAATTAGATTGAAATTATGTTGCTATATTCTCTGAAATTACAAACCTGTTACTATGGAAACAAAATACGTATATGGATATAAATGATATTTAGTTTCAAGCGGCTGTGTTTTTATCTCCTATAATGTATAATAACATTAATATTAAATCACGTTAAAATAATTGCAAAGATGACATCATAATTGTTAACAATTAACAACTATCATGGATGCAATAAGTCGTTTAAGTATTGATAATACCAGATTGTAACAGCCCCAATGTCAGGAAAACGCTAAAACGCTTGAAACGCACCAAAATGGAGGAACAGGAAATGGACGACCGGATACCGGCGGAGTGTGGCCTCCTGATATGATGATCATTGTGTAGTGTTATTACTATTGCTATAAAAATAAACAATTGTACGTCATTTAAACTGTATTTGTAAGGTCACACTTCGCTGCACGAAGGTGCCCGGGGTGATTTTGGCACCGAAAACGGAAATTAAGTATCACGATTAGGGGTGTCCGGTCGGTCCTCGTGAAAATATTGGTTGATGTTATGACATATATCGCGTGTAAAATACTTTGCATAATCTGTATGTATCTTTTATGTACCGGACGGGTGTGCGTTCGGAACGGCCGGGGCCAGAAACTGAGAATTTTTGGGTCAACAAAAGAGCTCTACGGTAGAGTCGGATCCCGCGCCCGCCGGGTGTTCGGTCGATCCCACCTCCCCGCCGGATATTATACTTGATTGTGCGGTCATTATGTACATTGTCGATCTATGTGTATATATTATATAAGGAGAGGCGGCGTAAATTTGTCAGGATGAGTTCAGTCGATACTTAGGGGCCGATTAGGTTAATTAAATAAAATTTTCGGCCTCAGGACAACTGAAGATTGGGTAAAATTTCATAAGGCGCTATTTTAGGGTGTAACAACAAAAATTCAAATTTTGGGTTTTCTAAACTTTTAGGGGAACGGGGGTGACTGAACCTTACTAAGGACTCTCTAGGGGTGCCAAATTGTCCCGGCGGGTCAGAAAATTTGGATTCCCTAAATACTTATGGACCCCCGAACAGGCGCTTAAGCCTCCAATTTTCTAAGCCTAAAAGGACACCCAAAATAATCAAAACTCCCCGGCTGTTGGAGCCTGGGACACTTATCGGGTTCTCCCCTAACTGGTTGGTCAAAAACCGGGGCCGCCCACCCCCACGGGTCCGCTCAGGATCCCTTAAACTCAAACGGGGCACCAAAATTTTGGGTTTTGTATGTCTAAACTGGCCTCTAACAGGCCTCTCATGGGAGATACATTAAATCATAAATTTTCGTCAGTAGCCGGCCTGCCATGGCATGATTCTGGTCCTGCCCCCGGCCGCCTACTGTTTTTCGTGCCTGAGATATCGGCAAAAATGTGCCGATATCCCTATTAGAAAACGGCGCCCCAAGCGCCGATATATGTTGCTCTTAAATTTTTGCCGCACCGACCAGCGGGCGGTTTTGTTGTTTGTGTCGCTTCTTGGCACCCTTCGGCCACTTTGCAGAGCGGCGAGCCCATATACCGGGGGCTATTATCAATGGTGTTAGCCACGTTGTTTTGAGTATGTTTATTTATTATATATATATATATATATATATATATAATATATATATATATATATATATATATATATATATATATATATATATATATATTATGCATTTTGCGGTCTTTGTTATTGGTACGAGAAGTCGTCGCGTTTATGTAGCTGCTAACATTGCTCGATGTATTTATTCGGCGGCAGTTTCAATAGTTTTAAATTTATAAGCTTACTGCATTTTCAATTTTCAGGGACTAAGGACATAAGAATTGAAGAGGGGTAGGGGCAGCAGTATAAAAGCAGGCAGCCCGCAACAACACTGGGACCAGTCGAGATTCTGCTTTTTAAAATTTGGTCGGGTTTTGGCGGCTGTCGCCAGTTTTGGTTTTTCTCCTTTTGCTTTTGCTTCATTCTTCCAGTTTTTCGTTCGCCCGGGTGGGCTCTTCAGCATGCAGACGTGTGGAAGAGGCCCGCCCGAGGCTTTCTTTCGTCGTTTATTTTTGCTCGAGCTTAGGACAAGGGAAAGCCCTTGCGGGTGCTGGGGCGTCTGTCGGATGCCTCGCGCTCCCGCAAGTGTTAGGCCCGCGCTTCGGGGATGTGGCGTGCTGACAAATTGTGATCAAAATTGACAAATTAAAACAAAACAGTGTGTCCCGTGCTCGACTGGTTCCCCGCCCACTGGGTAGAGTCTGATGTGGACGCCCAGTGGGTGTACTGCTTCGCAGTGTTTAGTTTTCTTATTCAGTTGGCTCCAAAATTTCCGGTTACCAGTGATAGTGATTTATAGGCTGAACGGTTTGATAATTTTACTGGTGAGACAGCACGATCGGAACGAAGTTTGGGCATCGAAAATCTGGAGAAGCATGTTTGGCTCGTGTGGACTCTTTGATCTGCAGACGCGTGGAAGAGGCCCGCACGAGGCGTATCACAGAGTTTCAAAATTTTTTCGACTAGGCATAGGAATAGAGGCAACCCTTGCGGGTGCTGGGGTGTCCGTCGGAGGCCCTGTGCTCCCGTAAGTGCTGCGCCCACGCTTTGCGATTGAACTAGATAATTCAGGAAAAATTTAGTGTTAGAAATAGTAGCAGAATTCTACAGAACCGACGTGCGGATAAGTCTAAAGCTAAGGCGCTGCTAGCAACTTCGGGTTGTGGGGTTCCGCGTTTCTAAAAGAGCCCAAACGGAGCTCACAGAACATAATTTCGTCATCCCAAGCGAGGTTGCTAACCGTTGGAAATTTCGCGACAAACCATTAAAGGTCGGCTAAAATCGTTTCTCGTCACACAAAGAAATAAAGAGCGAAAGGTTGGTTCGCAGCACGGGGTTTTATTACGTAGGTACAGTGGGGCCCGGAACTCGGGATTCACCGCGTTGTATATATATAGGCGTACCTTTGTGTGCACCCAATTGAGTGATACTTTTATTCATGATCGTTGTTTTGTTTATTCAAAAAGGGAAACCAAATAATGAAATTCTGCGCGTGAATGTTAGTAGGCGAACTAGATCGATTTTTAAACCAGGACCCGCTGTTCTAAGAAAAATGCACGACTCCCACTCAGGTTTTTAATGTTGTTTGAATCAGGTTCATTGTCCTCCTCCCGCACGCTGCCCAATGAGGATCGCTCCCGCCATGCCGTTTACCGGTAGCCCCATTCTTACGCCCCACTTAAGTGCCTGTCGCGACTTCGCTATCGTGAAATTCCGGCCACCTTACTAACAGGTATCGTGGCACAATTGTAGCCCGTTTAGCTCACCCGCAGCGCATCCCCCAGTTTCGCTCACGCCCGCACCTCCGCCCGTCCCTCGTCATTAACTAGGATTGGTACAGGCCCCTAAGTTTCTTAAAGCAATTGTTTGTCCAGTTTCCCGAGCCTCCCCTATAAGGTAGTCCGAGTACGCTCAGCGAGTTTCGGCCCTAAATCAAGATAGGACAAGACAATCGCAACCCCGCGTACTCGGACCCAAGGGTTACGGAATAGTCTTTAGGCTCACTAAAATCTTTATAAAATGGGCTCCACCGTTAGGAAATTTTGGTCCTGGTATAGGGCATAGGATTCGATAACTGGAGATGAGGGAAAGACGGGTCCACCCTATTACCTGTGAGCAGGCTTAGGGGATGACCCTCCCTCAGGGGGACCTCCATACCTCTAGATACGTGGGCCACTACAGGGGCCAGGCCGAACACCCTGGTAAACCCGCCGGCAGCCTGCTAAGCTAAGCGGTTCCCATCGGTCAGACCGGGGTCCACCGGGGAATCGTGTAAGCCGGGGTTGTCTGGGCACCACAGCGAATAGTGGAAGTGGTGCAGCTGGGATCCCTTAGGGCCAGAACTGGTCCTAGTACATAATTAATGTGGGGGCTACGCCGTGAGGCGTCAAAAAAATTTTTTGGGAATGCGCTAGTCTAAAATTAATGGGTGTCGGACCTCTCGCACACGCAAAATTTGTAGGCGCCTCAGGACTTTGTTATTTATAGTACATTTCAATTATCATTATGTGCCTGGTTTATATGCATTGTTTCTGAATGGGCCAGCTGGGCTGAAGATAGGCAATCCGAAGCGGTGGTTGTTGCGTATTGGCGTGTCTCGGTTTTTGAGTACAGGTTCTTTATTTCAGAATTGTTGCATAGGACTCCGTCAAGTTATTGGCATTGACCTGCATCTACTGTTTATGCAGATATTTGACATTCGGATTAAATTGACAATTATCATCGATCGATTTAAATTATATCGACGTCCGCTGTGGTACTCGTCGTAAACAGTGACAGTAACGGTAAAGACTTTATCGGGATCCTTGTAACATCATACTTGAATACCGCGTACCATTATTTGCTGGACATTCGGTTTGTCCTGAACTCTATCATATCGGAAATTCAAAACCGGCTACCGACTCAGCAACCGCCAGTACCGAACTGCCGATCAGATTGGGTATCGTTAGTACGCAACCGTGAGCCACGAACCGACCGACTTGGAAAGTGAACATCGCCGGATCATTGAAAACGGCAAACAATCGTACGATAATGGTCAGTATGTATATGTATTTTCGACTGTATATATATAAAGACGCGAAGTACCTTGCTACATTTTATAAAGTGACCCGTCAGTTCAATATTACAATAACCGATCGCATATTTTAAATGCCAAGTTTAACTGTAACCGATGTTTGTTGTGTGGTAATGTGCACGTTCCTCTAGAGTTAACTTAGTCCCTTTATTGCCCGTGAACTACAAAATTTTTAACACTTATTGGGTGCCCTTGAATTGATTCGACGAATACCCAGTGGCTTTAGAGAAAGTTTGATCAAAAGGGGATAAATTGCCGTTAGTTTCAAAATAAGCTCATTGTCCTAGTCTAACTGCATACCCGACCCAAGTGATTTTCAGGCATAGTCTGCAAGGTAGACTAAGAAATTGCTGCCAGTATCAGTTGGATCTACTAGGAGTTAAGAAGTCACATTGTATAGGCGCGTTTACGAGTGCCACTGTACATCAAGCGCAGCGAAAATTTTACACGACCAGATACATACCTAAGGAGTAAGTACACGAGTATTTTAGGGAGCTGAAATCTTGTTCAACAGTAGAGAATTCCGCAGTAAAGTAAACACATATAGCAAGTTATATATTATATCATCCGTACCCACGTCGGACTGGGACCACGGACGCCACACAAACGCAAAACAAATAGGAATTGATATTTAAAATTCGGATCAAAATGTCATTGCCAGCAAGCGCAAATAGGACACCAATAAGTAGCGCATCGGGAACGACGAATGTAGGGAGTGGCACTGCCACTAGGGCTGGTAGTACAAATGGACCAGCTCCATACCGTTTCGGGAGACCCGTTAGTTGCAATTCTCCAGCAGTTGACGCAACGAACGACGACGGGTCCCATCATTCAAGTACGGGACATCCCACCATTTACAGGAGCCGACGGACAGGACTTTGAAGCCTGGTTGGCTACATATGACAACTTGACTGACGCAAACGGATGGACGTTAGACCAGAAGCTGATCTGCTTTCCAACTGTTCTGAAGGGGGAAGCCCTCAAAATATACGAAAGCTTCCCCGACTGTCAAAAGCAAACTTATGAAGCCCTTTGCTATAATATGGGTTTCATGTATTCATCATCGCAACGGGACGAGGACGCTTTAATAACGTTACGCATGCGAGTACAAGGGGAACACGAATCTGTTGCACTGTATGGACTCGACTTGCAAAACCTCGTGGACAAAGCGTTTCCGGAAGTCGAGGGTGACCAACGTGACGCCTTGCTACAGAAATTTCTGCGACAAGGACTACGACGGGAATTAAAATCTAGCGTCATAGGAAAGACATACCCGTCCTTTAAGCACATGATGGACAAACTCAAATATAAGGAGGACGCCATCTTAGCTTCTCGGAAAGAGGTAATAGGAATACCGGTCCGCAAGAGCAGCCGGTCCAAAACGGTAAACTGCATGTCACAAGGAGGTGAGAACACCCAACTCGTAGATCAAATCCGCGAAGCTTTGGACGAGAATAAACGCACTGCAGCCAGTAGCGACGCCACGATCGCCCGGCTTATTGATCTGCTAGATAAACGCACTGAACAGCACCAACTGAACGCGATGATGCAGAATAGTGTGACCCCGGCAGCCGGCGCTAACGCTATTCCAGCAGCACCTATTGGCAATCAGTGCTTTCGGTGTGGTTTCATAGGACATTTTGCACGGGAATGCCCGTACTATCGAACCGACGTGTACGACCCACTCCTAAATGAGTACACTCGCTTGTCTACACGCGCAGCCCCAGGCTACATGCAGAATACACCCGCACCTATTAACGGCTATCCTAGTGCACTCCCACAGTACAGCAACCGCCCCCGATACCGAGTAATTGAGCACCGCGGAACAGGCCGATCCTCGCGACGCGATGAATGGAATCAGCAGCGGGGACCTGTAGGTTACGGGCAGCAAGGATATTACCGCCCTGAACCTGCCCCAAATACATACGGAAACTATGGCCGAACGGAATACTATAACCGATCGCGTGGCCGCGATGGGGGGGGGGTGGGGGGGTTGGGGGGGGGGGGGGGGTGGTGGGGGAGGGGGGGAGGGAGGAGGGGGGAGGTGAGAGAGGGTATGGGAGGGAGGGTTGATGGGCGGGAGGAGGGGGGGGCTAGGGGGGGGATATGGGTTTGGTGTTGGGTGTGGGTCCCCTCTCTGGTGTTTTGGGGCTTGGGGATTATGGGGGTGGCAACATGGGGAGGGGTACACCCGCGCGCCAGGGGTCGGAGACAGTGAAACCGAGCGCCGTTCGGTTTTAGAGTTGGATTTGTTCCTTATTACGCCCTACCTCTACTGCGCTAGTTAGTTCGCTGTCGGTTGCGTTGTATTCTCCATTGTCGCCCCACGACCTGGTCGCTTGCGGCAATACTTCTGCTGGTGTTCGGTTCGTTTGCAACAAATTCAGTTGTTATGGTGTTGGTTCAGGTTCAAATTCACACTGGCATTCGTTTTCTGCTTCAATGTTTGGGTCCTCATGTGCGTATTTTGCGCTGTCTCTAGAGATCATTGCGTTAATTTGTGCCGATCGGGCACTGAAACCTGCTCCCGCACGTTCCTCTAAGGTTGACATTTCGTGTCGCATGACATCTAAACGGTGCGCGAGCTCGGGGTCAGCTGCTCGAGTTACTGACATAACTCCTGCGTTGCGGCGACCAGATTGGTCATTTTGACCCATAGGTACCTGTAAAGGCCTGGCTCGAGGGGCTGCCCCTACTTGATTAGCGTTGTTCCAGTCGTTGCTAGGTGTACGCGGGCGGAATGTTGCTGCTTCGGCAGACAATTGTTGTGGTGGGCCTGTGTAACGTGCGTTAGGTGCAGCATTATAGCCATTGTGCCAATTGTTAGATCCGGTTGTATCGCGGCCACGCGATCGGTTGTAGCATTCAGTTCGGCCATAGTTTCCGTATGTATTCGGAGCGAGTTCAGGGCAGTAATATCCTTGATGCCCGTACCCTACAGATCCTCGCTGTTGATTCCATTCATCGCGTCGTGACGATCGGCCTGCTCCTCGGGGTTCAACTACTCGGTATCGGGGGCGGTTGCTGTACTGCGGGGGTGCGCTAGGATACCCGTTAACGGGTGCGGGTGCATTCTGCCTGTAGCCTGGGGCTGCGCGCGTTGACAAGCGGGTGTATTCATTTAGGAGTGGGTCGTACCCGTCAGTTCGGTGGTACGGGCATTCCCGTGCAAATAGTCCTACAAAACCGAATCGGAAGCACTGGTTGCCTATAGGCGCTGCTGGAATAGCGTTAGCGCCGGCTGCCGGGGTCACACTATTCTGCATTATCGCGTTCAGCTGGTGTTGTTCGGTGTGTTTATCTAGCAGGTCAATAAGCCGAGCAATGGTAGCATCACTGCTAGCTGTAATGCGCTTATTTTCATCCAAGGCTTCGCGTATCTGATCTACCAGTTGGGAATTCTCACCTCCCTGTGACATGCAGTTTACTGTTTTGGACCGGCTGCTCTTGCGAACCGGTATTCCCACTACCTCTTTCTGGGATGCTAGAATGGCGTCCTCCTTATATTTGAGCTTGTCCATCATGTGCTTAAAAGACGGGTATGTCTTTCCTATGACGCTAGATTTTAATTCCCGTCGTAGTCCTTGCCGCAGAAATTTCTGTAACAAAGCGTCACGTTGTCCACCCTCGACCTCCGGGAACGCTTTGTCCACGAGGTTTTGCAAGTCGAGTCCATACAGTGCAATCGATTTGCGTTCCCCTTGCACTCGCATGCGTACCGTTATTAAAGCGTCCTCGTCGTGTTGTGATGATGAGTACATGAAGCCCATATTATAGCAAAGGGCCTCATAAGTTCGCTTTTGGCAATCGGGAAAGCTTTCGTATATTTTGAAGACTTCCCCTTGCAAAACAGTTGGAAAGCAGATCAGTTTCTGGTCCAACGTCCACCCGTTTGCCTCAGTCAAGTTGTCATATGTAGCCAACCAGGCTTCAAAGTCCTGTCCATCGGTTCCTGAAAATGGTGGGATATCCCGTACTTGAATGATGGGACCCGTCGTTGTTCGTTGCGTCAACTGCTGCAGAATTGCAACTAGAGGGTCACCCGAAACGGTGGGAGCTGGTCCATTTGTACTACCAGCCGTAGTGGCGGTGCCACTTCCTATATTCGCCGTCCCCGCTGCGCTACTTATTGGCGTTCTGTTTGCGCTCGCTGGCAACGACATTTTGATTCCGAAATTAGTTGTCGATTCCTATTTGTTTTAGTTTGTGTGGCGTCCGTGGTCCCAGTCCGACGTGGGTACGGATGATATGATATATACTTTTCTATATGTGTTTACTTTACCGCGGAATTTCTACTGTTGAGCAAGATTTCAGCTCCTTAAAATCCTCGTGCACTTATTCCTTAGGTATGTACCTGATTGTGTAAAATTTTCGGCGCGCTTGATGTACACTGGCACTCGTAAACGCGCCTATACACTGTGACTTATTAACTCCTAGTAGATCCAACTGATACTGGCAGCAATTTCTCAGCCAACCTTGCAAACTATGCCTAAAAATCACTTGGGTCGATGTGTGCAGTTAGACTAGGACAATGAGCTTAGATTGAAACTAACGGCAATTTATGCCCTTTTGATCAAACTTTCTCTAAATCCACTGGGTATTCGTCAAATCAATTCAAGGGCACTCAATAAGTATTATAAAAAATTTTGTACTTCATGGGCAATAAAGGGACTAAGTTAACTCTAGAGGTACGTGCACATTACCACACAACAAACATCGATTACAGTTAAACTTGACATTTAACATATGCGATCGATTATTGTAATATTGAACTGACAGGTCACTTAATAAAATAGTAAGGTACTTTGCGTCTTTATATATACAGTCAAAAATACATATACGTACTGACCATTATCGTACGATTGTTCACTGTTTTCAATGATCCGGCGATATTCACTTTCCAGGTCGGTCGGTTCGTGGTTCACGGTTGCGTACTAACGATACCCAATCTGATCGGCAGTTCGGCACTGGCGGTTACTGAGTCGGTAGCCGGTTTCGAATTTCCGATACGATAGAGTTCAGGACAAACCGAATGTCCAGCAAATAAGGGTACGCCGTATTCAAGTATGATGTTACAAGGGTGCCGATAAAGTCTCTACCGTTATTGTCACCGTTTCACGACAAGTACCGCAGCGGACGTCGATATAATTTAAATCGGTCGATGATAATTGTCAATTTAATGCGAATGTCAAATATCTGCATAAACAGTAGATATAAGTCAATGCCAATAACTTGACGAAGTCCTATGCAACAATTCTGAAATAATGAACCTGTATTCAAAAACCGAGACATGCTAATACGCAACAACCACCGCTTCGGATTACCTATCTTCAGCCCAGCTGGCCCCTTCAGAAACAATCCATATAAACCAGGCACATAATGATAATTGAAATGTACTATGAATAACAAAGTCCTGAGGAGACTACGAATTTTGCGTGTGCGAGAGGTCCGACACCTATTAATTTTAGACTAGCTCATTCCCCATTTACTGACGCCTCACGGCGTGGCCCCCACTTTTAATTATGTACTAGGACCAGTTCTGGCCCTAAGGGATGCCAGCTGCACCAGTCTCATTATTCACTGTGGTGCCCGGACAACCCCGGCTTACACGATTCCCCAGTGGACCCTAGTCAGACCGATGGGAACCGCTTAGCTTAGCAGGCTGCCGGCGGGTTTACCAGAGTGTTCGGCCTGGCCCCTATGGTGGCCCACGTGTCTAATGGTACAGAGGTCCCCCTGAGGGAAGGTCATCCCCTAGGCCTGCTCACAGGTAGTAAGGCTGACCCGTCTTTCCCTCGATTTCCACTATTGGAGCCTAAGCCACGTTGTAAAGTTGAAGTTTCCTTGGCAGTAGGGCCCGTTCTCGGAAGACTTGGATGAGCTGAAGGGTTGCTCTTCAACCCATGGGCTCCTTAAGCTACAGGGATGCAAGTTATATCTTAGTTTGATGCAGGGCACAGCTAACTGGGCCTTGTCGGTCTACAGTGATGGAAGGTTGTTCTGAATGTGGGGTGAACACTTGTCTTAGTCGCACTTAGGGCCCTACGCGCCAAGACGAGTTACTGACGAGGGCGGGCGGGGATACGAGCACGAGCGAGGTTGGCTGGAGCGTTAAGGAAACTAAATTGACAGCACGAGTGCCACTGTGTGTGATATGGTTGAGACCGTAACTTAATTATAAACCGATGAGGCAAACCCTAGGGTGGGAAACGGCTAGTGCGGCAGAAAAACAGCGTGGCGGCCTGGGATGCAGCTCACGGAAGAGGGACGAGCGACTTAGGTCAAACAGCGTTGAGCATACCTTAAAGAGGCTCTATATTTTCTAGCAACAGCGGGTGCCCTGTTTAGATCAATCTATTGCGCCTACCAACAGAACACGCAAAATCGTTTTACTTATTGGCTTTCCCTTTTTTGGCTAAATACAACATAAGCACACGTTAAAAGAAACGAAGATACCACCCACTTGGGTGTACAAAACAATAACATTATTTACATCAAAACCGGGCCAGGACCCGAACCCACGCAAGAGGTCCCTGGCTCCAACTATGCATGCGCAAGCAATTTAAAAGCTACAAAAATTTGACCCCCCGTTTTATTTGCAATTCCCGCTGGATGACGAAATGATTCAGGTGAGCTCCAATTGGGCTCTTTTCGAAACGCGGAACCCTCAACCCGAAAGTTGTCGTTAAGGTCTAAGCCTTCAGTTCACCTTCGCGTTGCTCCTATAAAACTTTGCCACCGTTCATGGTACCAACCTAAATTCCCTTTGAATTGTCCGGGTCGAATCGTAGGAGCGCGGACGCAGCACTTATGGGAGCGCAAGGTATCCGGCGGACACCCCAGCACCCGCAAGGGCTGCCCCTAGTCCTATGCCTAAGCGAGAAAATTTTAAAACTCTGTGAGATGCCTCGGGCGGGCCTCTTCCACGCGTCCGCTGTGGAAAAGTCCACCCGCGACAATCATAACTCCCAAACTGTGACCCTCACGTTCTCGTTTTATTCTAAAAATTTGAATAACAATGTCACTTAACCTTTTAAAACTTTGAATGACAATATCCCTAATGTACTTTACATCCTAGGCATCGCAAGCAGCAGGCGCCTATCTAGAAATTTAGCATTACGCCCTCCACATAACACGCTATAAAACTTCAAACAACTCACCCACGGGGCACGTATAATGAATGCAACCCAGGGAGTGGGGAACCAGTCGAGCACGGGTGGATATTCCCTCTTTTGTTGCAATTTTGGCACAATTTTGACTCGAATTTTGTCCAACACTCACTCCCCTCTCCACAGCGCGGGCACAGCACTTACGGGAGCGCGAGGCATCCAACGGACGTCCCAGCACCCGCAAGGGCGGTCCCTTGTCCTAAGCTTGAGCAAAAATCAAACGACGAAAAGCCTCGGGCGGGACTCTTCCGCACTACTGCATGCCGAAGAGCCCACCCGGGCAAAGGAAAGCCGAAACGAAGCAAAACAAGCGAAAAATTCAAAAGTTGGCGACAACCGCCAAAACCGACCAGATTTTAAAAGAGAAAGGCCCGACTGGTCCCTTCATTATGTCGGGGTGTTTCCTTTTATACCAAGATCCACCCCCTTTTGTTTGCTGTCCACACGAATCCAAGAAAATTTAAATTTTAACGAGGCCTCAACACTCGCAAATAAACACAGATAGATTTAATAGATTTATATATATGTATATAAATATATGATAAATAAAAATGAAGATAGATTTATATATATAAATAAGCACGGAGATACATTGGCGAAACACTATGCTGGCTGGCTTAAACTTTTCAAAAACGATACCAAAATTGCGCCCGTGGCGGCAAGAAATAGAGAGAAAAACGACGTCGCTGCGGCATAATAAAGAGTACACTGGGCACTGGCCGAAACGTGCCAAAAAGGCACGTAAACAACAAAACCTCGCCCTGGTCGGTGCGAGATATATTTTAAAATCAAAATATAACGGCGCTCAGGGTGCCGTTTGCTCATAGGGATATCGGCACATTTTTGCCGATATCTCGGGACCTAAAGAAGTAGGCGGCCCGGGGCAGGACCAGAATCATGCCCTGGCAGGCCGGCTACTGATAAAAATTTAAAATTTAGTGTAGCTCCCACGAGAGGCCCGTTAGAGTCCAATTTAGACGCCGAAAACGGAAAATTTTGGTGTCCCATTTAAGTTTAGGGGATCCCGAGCGGACCCGAGGGGGTGGGCGGCCCCGGTTTTCGACCAAACAGTTAGGGGAGAACCCGGTAAGTGTCCCAGGCTTCAAAAATCGGGGACTTTTGATTATTTTCAATGCCCTTTTAGACCTAGAAAATTGGAGGCTTAAGCGCCTGTTCGGGGGTCCCTAAGGATTCAGGGGATCTAAATTTGCTGACCCGCCAGGACAATTTGACACCCCTAGGGAGTTCTTAAGATAGTTCAGTCAACCCTGCCCCCCTAAGTTTAGTAGAAAACCTAAAAATCCAATTTTCGTGTCGCACCCTAAAATAGTGTCTTAGCAAATTGGTATGCGGAATTTCAATTGCCTTTAGACCGAAATGTTGTTTATTTGAACCTGATCGGCCTGGGTATCGGAAGTTTGAACCCATCCTGACAATTTCCTGAACCTCTATATATATGTACATAAGTAATACAGATAGCATACATCGCGAATACTAAACAAATGCTAGTAACCCCTCGGCGTGTGCGCTGGGAGCAGACTCAGGGTGATCATTCTTTCCTTGTCCCACCAAAATTCCTGTAATATCCGTTGGACCCCGGCCTCTCCGAGCGCACCCCCGTCCTTCACGACAGATACAATATAATGAACAAAACATTTTACCAATTCAGTTTCACAAGGACCGACCGGACACCCCTAACCATGATGCTTGTCTTCCGTTTTCGGTGCCAAAATCACCCCGTGCACCTTCGGGCGGCGGAGTGTGACCTTACAAATATAACATACAAAAATACAGTTTTTTATTTCACATTGGTAATAACATGACACAATTATCATACCAAAATTAGGTCGCACTCCGCCGGTATCCGGTCGTCCATTTCCCTGTTCCCTACAAAATTTTGGTGCGTTTCAAGCGTTTTAGCGTTTTCCTGACATTGGGGCTGTTACAATCTGGTATTATCATCTATTCGATACTAAACGACTTATTGCATGATAGTTGTTAATATTTAACAATTATGATGTCATCTTTGCAATTATTTTAACGTGATTTAATATTAATCTATTTATACATTATAGGAGATAAAAACACAGCCGCTTGAAACTCAATGGTTATATATCCATCTATACGTATTTTGTTTCCATAGTAACAGGTCTGTTAATTTCAGAGATATAGCAACATAATTTCAATCTAATTTCCACCATATTTATGTGGGGTATATATATATTTATATTTATAGATATACCATCTTTCACTCCACCCACCCCACTTGTGGGGGGCAAAACCCGGGTTTTTCATTTACTATTAACGTAGAAAAGATTTCTATGCCACTCTTGTCTGGTTAGTTTCAACACAGTTCTAACGCCCTTCTTTGTGAGCTTGTTGATAGACTAAACCATGGTAGACAAATTAAAGCAAATCCCATTGAATTGGATGTATTGTATGGAAGTTTTCAAAGGACGAGTGTCCGTTGGAAGCAACAACTATTAGCCATCTTTAACTTTTGGAGCTTGCCGGCTCAAAACAAGATGACTCAGGTAATCCACATTTGGCTGCTCGAATTTAGGCTTGCACAACAGTTGGCGAAGACGTTCTCGTATAAGTGGTGAAAGAGCGCCTAAGTTATATTCTGATGACGATCGTCCCCATTTTCGCCACCAATCAGGATATCTTTCACGTACACCGCGAAACCTGGTAGATGGGTCGTCAGCTGGTGTATTATTTCAAGAAAGTGTCCGAAGGCCGACATGATCTCCGAATTTGGAAATTTTCGTAGACGGCGCTGTAGTAGGAAACACCGATAGACTCTAGAATCGAAGAGTTTACGGGTGTTCTTTGACGTTGTTATATGTATCAGCCAAGTCAATCCAGGAAAAACCGTGTGCTACACTGAATTTGAGCATGAGCTCAACGGTTGATGGTGGGTTTCCAGCTGGGGGTCGGTAGACCCTGAGTAGTTACCACGCATCTTCTGCTTCGTCTACTCCGGCAGCACAGCTTTACGGGTCCGCATAACCGGAGTCTCGTAGCCATTGAGCTGCGTTGATTTTGGCACGCCCATAGCAATCCCGTTGCGGTAGGCTTGAATCAGATCCTCTAGGCTGGCCAATAATACCTGCTGTAACCTGCAACTCATTGGCTTTCCATTCGGTCTGAAGTTAACGTACAGCTCGAAATTCTTGAAACATCCTAGCGTGGCACTGAAAATGTCCAGAGATTCGTCGCTCAGCTGTTAGCAGGCGCTTTGGATACGCTTGTATGACTGTTGTTTGTTAAATACGGCGCACACGTCTGGATGTGCTACGGATTGACTATAGCTAGAACTGAGACTTTTCATCACCGATATCCCACTGATTTCATCGGGGTCCATCTCAGGGTGTTACCGTGTAAGACTCCACATGCGGCTTCAAAATGCCACATCCGACGGCACACACTACATGTGCCGTCTTTGAAACGGCACCTATTTGCACGGCGATCGTCTCGGTAACACTTGAGTTCACTCTTCGACATAGGCGTAGATCGCGGGGGAATGGGATATGTCCCCCAATCACCTGGAAATCTGGGACCAAAACACCTCGGTATACGTTACCTACGACCAGAATCGCCGCTTAAATATTCCACAAATATCTCGGATCCTCCGGCAAGTTTCTCGCATCCCCCCAAACTTTAGAATAAATATCCGCCACCGCTCTCCCAGCGAATTCGTAAGCTCGGTTTCGGAGCAGATTTTATTTCAACTGTCTAGCGATCGATTGACGTCGATGCTAATGGACTCGCTTACGGCGTAGATTGTACAAATGACGGCCTTGTCTGTCTTGAGATTCCATGAAAATTGGAACGATAGGCGTGAAGTGGAGTTCATTGTGATTGACGTTGAACATGAATTTGAGAAAGATGCGTTGTTGGCTGCACAGATAAGAGCATCGTTCTGTGGGTCATTTAATTGATGTAAAGTCGCAGGTGACAAACTTGTTAGTGGAGCCATGTCTTGAACACGCTGGCCTAGCTGGTGAATAGCTTATGTTGATTTAAAACTAGAAATGCTTCCGGATCACAAATTGCTTTGCGAATCGATCTTTCATAAAGCTCAAGATATATTTCGTTTGTAATAGCCAACTTCTTCGGCAACATCTGTTCAGTAGTTAGGTTGTCATGCAGCTTGTATACCGTTGCCGTCTTTTTCTTCAAGAAAACTTTGAACTGCTTGTTCAATGGCATGAAATTTGACCAAAATGAAGAACGTGTTGAACCATGTCTCGTAGTCGACCTCAGTTCACAGTACATGTCGAAGGTGGCGAAATTGGCGATTGTGATGGCGATTTCCTGGACATACGAATGTTGGCTCACCAAATTTGCATCCAGAGATGACCCTACATGTCCTGCATGATTAGAATTTAAATTTTGCTAATTATATTATAGCTATTTCCGTAGCAAAAAATTTGTCCAAACCTAGGAAATTTGAACAAACAGAGAACATTCTAACAATAGAAAGACTATTTGCAACTAATGTTCTCTAATAAGAAGTGTAGTTGTATTTCCGTAACCAATCTACCCGGTGTATTCTTCCTCGTATCTACTAAATTAGATACTATTTTTGAAATAGTTGATCATTGTAGAGATTATGCTGAGTAAAGCGTCAATTGGCTGTTTATAATAGCATCACTAATAATCCCATAAGTTTCAATAGGATCAATGGTGTAGTTGTTAGCACGTCTGCGGCACATGCGGAAGACTAGGTGTTGCGAAGCCCGGGACCAATACTTTAGTTTGAGCAGGATTTCGCAAAAACAATGATCATAACGTTTAATCCTAATCGATTTTATAACTATCGCAGTAATTACAATATATTAAAAAACCTGTTTGCAGATTTGTTGCCACAATATAAGGTTGTTGCCTGCGCCGGGGAAATTAATTTATGCTTTATACCAGTTACGCTTAAAACAAAACTGATGTTGCTGGATAAAACAATTTCAAAAATAGTATCTAATTTTGAGTCATACAAGGAAGAATACACCCGGGTCAATTGGTACAAAAAATTGGACTACACTTCTTATTAGAGAACATTAGTTGCAAATAGTCTTTTTCTATTGTCAAAATGTTCTCTGTTGTTGCCGAATTTCCTGAGGTTTGGACAAATTTTTTGCTCCCGGAGATAGCTATAATAATTAGCAAAACGTAAATTCTAATCATGCAGAACATGTAGGGTCATCTCTAAAATGCAATTTCATAGACCAACATTCGTATGTTTCCAGGAAATCACCATCACAATCAGTCACCACCTCCCAAAATATACTGTGAACTAGAGGTCAACTACGAGACATGGTTCAACACATCCATTTGGTCAATCCATTGAACAGTTCAAAGTTTTCTTGAAGAAAAAGACACAACGGTATAGCTAAGCTCACTACTAAACAGATGTTGCCAAACATCGGCTACTTAACAATGAAATATATCTTGAGCTTTATGAAAGATAGATTCGCAAAGTCATTTATTTTTGCCAAAAATTTTTTTAAATAGACATAACTTATTCACCAAAAAAAAGTTAACATAGCTAGCTAACAAGTTTGTCACCTAGACTTATCAATTAAAATGACCCAGCAAATACTCTATCTGTCAGCCAGACAACGCATCTCTCAATTTAATATTTTTTTTTTTTTTTTTTTTTTTTCTTTCACACTATAGTTTCCAATTTTTTTTTTGAGACAGACGCAGTTTGTAACAATCTCGCCCATCACCAATATTTTCGAAAAATATTTTTTTGAAATAAAGTGCTCAAAACCCCGAAGTGTCGACCCAATAGCTAGAAACAGTAGCAGATTTATTCTAATTTTTTCAGAATATTTACCATCGAGTATAGAAATTCACGCAGTCGTAACATCGAGGTGTTTCGTCCAGATTTACCAGGTGATTGGGGGACATATCCGTCCCCCCGCCGATTTTTTCGTATATAGAAATATTTTTCAAGTGTTACCGAGACGATACGTACAAATAGGTGCTTAGAGACAGATGTAGCATCTGTGCCGTCCAAATATAACAATTTTTTGAAGCCTAATATAAAGTCTTACACACTAAAATAAACCAATAATCATGAATACCTAGGTGATGAAAAGTCTCAGTTCTAGCTATCATTCAATCCGTCACACCTGCCAGACGTGTGCGCCGTATTTAACAAACAAGCAGTCAATTCGCAGAGCATTATCCAAAGCGCCTGACAGCTGAGCGAGACGAAAATCTCTGGACATTTTCGGTGCACTTGGATGTTGCGAGATTTCGAGCTGTACGTTAACTTTCAGAATTTCGAATGGAAAGCCAATAATTTGCAGGTTTGCAGCAGGTATCTGGCCGGGCCTGGGATCTGATTCGAGCCTACCGCGACGGGATTGCTATGGGCGTGCCGAGAAGTGGACGCAGCTCGATGGCTCCCCGAGACTCCGGTTGTGCGACCCGTAAAGCTGTGCGGAGCCAAAACGAAGCAGAAGATGCGTGGTAACCTACTCAGGGTCTACGACCCCCAGCTGGAAACCCACCGTGCAAGCCGTGGGGCTCCGTGTCAAATTCGGTGTCACACACATTTTTGTGGATCATTTCGTGACGTGCGTTTGTGACGACGTCAAAGAACACCGTAAACCTTCGAGATTGTCAAGTTCTATCGGTGTTTCCTTGCTTCGGCGCCGTGCGAAAGACCAGACTTGGCAAAAAATCCGTGTCGCCCCCTTCCGGACGCTTTCTTGAAATAATACACCACTGACGGACCGGTATTGTACAGGTTTCCAGCCGGTGCTCGCCCCTGATTGGTGGCAAATAGGACGATCGTCATCAGGAATCTAACTTAACCTTTATACGAGAACGTCTTCACAACTGTGCAAGCCTCGACAGCCAGATGTGGATTACCTCGTCCATTATTTGTTAACCGCGACTCCAAATTTTTAAAGATGGCTAATAGTTGTTCCTTCCAACGGACACTCGTATTTTGAAAATTTCCCATCAATCTATCAATCAATAAATACTTAATTGTTGCATGATTTATTGTGACAAGCTCCGCCAAAAAAGACGTGATTGAACGAGACCGAAAATCTTACATTAATAGTAATGGAAAACCGTACCCCCCCGCAGTGGGGTGATGAAGAATCTAAACCTATATATACCCAGCATAAATATATCCAAAAATTGGTAGAGATGTTGCTACTATCTAAAATTAACAGACCTGTTACTATGGAGCA
>JASANE010022654.1:0-21190 GCA_030248225.1 Trileptium ribeirensis | reverse complement strand
ATTTATCGGTACTAAAATTAGCTCTGCATCTTCAAAATCGACCAAATTCGGGCTGCACAAATTAAAAAGAACCCATAAAACTTTTACAGCAATTATACACAAAAGCATATAGAATTTCCACATAGCTAAAAAGTATATAAATTTCCTTTAAATATATAAAAAAATTCGGGTATTTTCGGCTAGACCCCAAGGCCGAAATTGGTCAGTTTTTGAAAATACAGCGATAATTCTAGCACTATAGCACTCAGGACGACAAGCGAGTTGGTTCAGAAAATATCATCATTGAACACATGTATGACTAAAGTTTTTTTCAGATTTTTGTGATCTCAATGGACTTCCTCGTAGCTAAAATTTTTGAAAAAAAAATTTATCGGTAAATGTATGATTTATCATTCAATCGCTATGCTCGTCAATGTTACGCTAGTGTGGAAAAATTAGTGCAATAAGTTTATGCTAACGAGTTAGGTTTATGATTTCACATAAGTGGAAACACCAAAAAAAAATCCCAGAAAACCGTTAGTCCAAAAATCAAATGCCAGAAAAGTGAAGCAATGCAGCGTTCGTGCTACATTAGACGTATTGCTTGGTATCCATGGTTACAAATGATATCCTACTTATGGGGATATCAAAAATTCTGAGTGGAACTGTTATCAAATTTCAATATTTAATGAGATGGTTTAACAATTCTTATTCACGAAGTGCATCTCATGCAGCAAAATATATCAATTACATGCAGGACCTAATTAGCACTGTACTAAAAAGTCATTTCAGAAGAACGGTTTAACCCATTCCAAACATACTCTTGTTGCATACTTACAATATCAAAAAGTTTACCATAACGTAAAATGACCAAAATGATGATTTAACAGTAGAAATAAAATGACGTGTACATTTATAAGTGATATCACTAGAACACGTCAAAAAGGTTAAGAAAACATTTTGAGAAAACGGTAAAGCCAATCTTGCTATCCCTTGCTAAGCTACGATGATTTAAAAGTTGCATAATGAATTATATGACTAGCTGTGTGGATTCAGTTAAATGATACAAGGCCCTAATACCTGCGGTAAATTAAGAATACACACTTGCACTACGACTCCGAGGTCCCGAGAGTTAGCCTGGCTAGGAACTTTCAGACACTCGGGAGGTTTAGCCGGCTAGCGGGGGGAGGTGGGGTGCGGCGCCTTTAGCACCACCCGCGGGTTAGGTGCCTGCGTCGCTGCTAGGGGTTTCGGAGACGGGTATGATGGTCTTCTATTCGACGCGTCATAGTGTCTCGCGTTAATATGAGTATGTATGTATATATGTACTGATGTATATATATGTACTATATGGATGAATATATAAACAGATACTATAGCTATATATATGTGTATGTAACTAAGAGTTGATTTATTGAGAAGAGTATGACATTCTTCGAAATTACCATGCAAATGCGCCGGGTACGACTTCTTTTTGGGGGAGGGGGTGGTTACCGTACCCTATTTTTGGAGAGTCATGGTATCACAGATATAGATTTTCTCCGACTCCTCTCCCGTTTTGGAAGGGTTGTATGAAAAAATTTTTCTCGACACTCCTAATCTTTAGGGGGGTCATTATAAATCTCTCAAAAATGAGGGGGGTTAGGAAAACTTTATGTCCATGACAGTACGCCATTATTTATGCTGCACCGTTGGATCAAAATGTTTTTTCGAATGGGCTTATATGGCCCAAAATACACGAAAACTGCAATACCTCCACAGCCGCTGGAGCGATATGGGTGATATCGAACTTTGAACGGCAATTCATACTACATATTGCTGCAAATAGTATACACCTGTTATGATTATTGCCCATGAGGTACAAAATACACGAAAGCGGCAATAGCTCCGTAATCGCCTTAGCCATAACAGTGTTATTGGTTAATCATCTTTTGGGTAGTTGCATTTATCTGGTGCTGATATTATCATTATTTAGGCCCAAGTAACCCTGAGGGGCGGTACGTTATAACGTTACAAAAAATAACAGCTTATAACGGGGGGTTCGGGGGGGCGCAGCCCCCCGACTTAGGCTTAGGCTTAGTGTATATCTCATTATTTACATAGCAGGGTTAAAAAGATTTTCGAGTGGGCGTATTAGACTAAAAATACACGAAAACAGCCATATCGCTACAACATCTCAAGCCATATTGGTGATATTGGGCTCTTTGTGTAGTAGAACAGTTCAAAGATGTACAGCAGCCCTAAACATATATATGCGGCAACAACGACCTTGTCACTTTAGGTTGATTTCAATGTACATATCTTTTCTTTCCCTGCAAAGGAACCTACAGTTGTCGCTATGTACGTGGCCGTAGGCAAGAGTGCCAACGGTTGCGGTATGTTGTCATTCTGTATTTATAATGACCTATTAACTTGCAACACCTATTTAAACCACATCCGACAACCAGCTTACGAGTTCGCGATAGACAATCTTTAAAGATTTCTAGAAGAATTAAACAACATGCTGATTTCCAGGAAATACAGATTTTAACAGTAAAGCGTAAATGTAGTAGCCGTGAACGTGATATTATCAAGTAGTCTGATCACGCTATGGCCAAAATGACAGTGAATATTCGGCTTGATCTTTTAAAATATAGGAAAAGTCAGAATTTCAAACAGATTTTTGAGACTCAAAGAAAGTAAAAATCTAGTTATCATTACTACTATACGAAATCGATTATGACCACTACAGAACTCGTCACGCAGCAGCATCGGCGACGACTGCCGTAAAACAGCAAGTATGCTTAACTACTCTCTGCAAGAACGATTAAGAGTGGACTGGTTGTTAAAGCAAAACGCGAGAGTAACATCCAAACTGAGTGACCAAAAGGCAGTACAGTTAAACTAGCCAATACCAAGCCTCATAACGCACAACGCACACTGTCGGTAATTTTCCCTTACCGTAAAATGTAAAGTATCAATCGCTAAATTAAATTTTACACATTCTAGATAACAGCTTCGTGCTAACTAAAGGCAACCAAAACGACGACATAGATCCACGAATTCATGTTCCAACGGAAATGGAATTATTAGATGATCCCGAACAATGGATCCAGCGAGACCAAATGCCATCAAAATTAATGTCTGGTAGGTGTGTTCCGAGTTACAGTAGAATTTTGTCCTTCTCGTAATGTTACGTGGGCCGCATAGTTAGTAGACAAGCTCTTTAATGAAATAGCTGATCTACAGCTCAATGAATATATTTTTTGTGTCATGAAGTTTTATCGAGTACTTGTGTTCCAATTATAAATAAGAAGGAATAAATATGTATGTGTTATTTAACACAGCTAAAGCCAATGGCAATTTACCTATTTCCGTCAAATTACGTTGTATAAAGTTTGTTTATAAAATATGTATGTGCGGCATTTGGAATTTCATCATTTTTACGTTGCACGTTTTATGAAACCACAGTTTAGGTAATTTAACGTAACGTTGTTTATAGGACTAAACATGCATGCTCAAGGTCCGAGTTTCCAGGGTGTAGCCGGTTACCAAGATAATGCCTATAGCTGCCCAGGGGAGTGGTCCGATTGATCGGCGCGTGCGCGGTGCCTTTGGCGCCGCGGAAATCATCAACGGGTTTCCACATACCCTCTTATGAGCATATGTTGATTTTTATGAGGTTAAGCGTGTTTGTGTTTAGCTGGTTATGTCGGCTGTTCGTATTAGGAACGGCCGATGAGCTTCGTCACCGTCGATGTGGGTTCGTAGCTTGGGCCAGTAGAATGTCTTGTGCGACGTAAAGAGATGGCACGCTTTTATAAAATCGTGTGTTGCCAAAAGTTTTTATTAGTCCTAGTGCGGATTACTAATGACTAGTGCGTATGGTATTCGACTCACATACTTTGGGCTCCTTAGGCCTTTTCTAATATAGTGGGTACCTAAACACGCGTTAGTAAGTTTATTACAAAATAAATTCGGTAAAACTATTAATTAACCTGACAGTTGGCTCAAATCTAAATCGCGACTATGTCTTTGAATTCTTGTAGCGAATCCGATTTATATTAATTTAAACCTTGGCTCATAATTTTTCGCATTAGTATTATAAAGAGTGCATTAGGGTAGTGTACGACACTTCCCTGCACTCACACACAAACTCATAAACCCATGTTTGATGATACGGGCGTTCTCGGCCTGACCCCCCCCCAAGTTTCTAAGGGGGGTAACTCAGACCCTCCCAGTTTTTTTGGGGGGCGGTCGGTCTATAAGCAGCTGCTTATAAACCGAAAATTATGAGGGGGTCCGAGCTACTTCCCCCAGAAAAAACTGGGGGGGGGTCCGAGCTACTTCCCCCAGAAACTGGGGATCGGCGCATCTCGACCCCCTAGAAACTGGGGGTCAGACCGAAAACGCCCGTATCATCAAACACGGACTAACATATAAGTGCAGGGAAGTGTCATACTCTTCCCTAATGCACTCTTGGTATTATTATTAGAACTCTGTTTCTCGCTATGTATGGGATTGGGGTTCCCGGGGTTATTTCTACAGATTTTTATTTCCTAAGTGAGGCTAGGTTCAGTACAATAATGGCCGTTCTCATGTGTACTACAATCGTAGGACCGCCAGTAATAGCGAGCGCGTCTCACCGTGCGGACTGCGATCGAAGTGAGCGCCTAAGGTGCATACACCAAGGCTGATATTTTGTTAAAATCGAATTGATTTGAGCAGAAACTGAGTTCAAATTTTGTCATCAGTATTCGTGTTTTTGTGAACACCAACATGCGCTCTGTGATGCAAGAATACAATTTGCATTCGCGCACATTTGGCAATCTCGCACGTTTGTCCGCGTTCATCAAATGACATCCTGAATCACACACTAGTGCTCGCGATATATTCGTGTGTTCTGGCATACGAGAAAAACACGACTGGGAATAGCCTCTTTAGTTGTACGCGGTCAATGAAATGGAATGTTAAATCGCAAAATAGTGACTGCGAGCAGCGCCGACTCGCTGCTGCATCGCAATTCGCGTACTTGTACATAAAAGAAAACCGTGATTTGTTCGCGTTCATTGCTTTAAGATCGTAAGCTGACTTGACAAAATAATAGTCCAGCACAGGTCTCGCTAATGGATTAAAAAGAAATCTCTAAATGTTCAAAACTGAACTTCCAAATATAAAAAAATTCTTAGCTGACTCATATGTACTGTTAAATATAAATAAGAATATATGATTTATCATGGTTGTGCTAAAGTAAACGTGTAAACGCTAACAACAAGAGAAAGCTGAAATCTAGTCTAACACTGCGACAATACGCCGTTGTCGACAACGAAGAACCAACAACGGATTTTTCTATTGCTGGGTTTGCACCAGGCATTATCACAATTTGGAAAAGGATCAATATATTTTCATGAATTCGTGATTTCAATTCAAACTCGGCCGTAAAACCATTTTTCTAATTTGTAGCAACGGCTACACGTCAACCAGCAATCCCAGATAATTTACAAAAAAATTAATTGCTCTAGCCACAATATACGAACGAAACATTATACACATTTTCATGGAAGGCACCGTTTACCGATTACCCCCTGAAGCGTGAATCTCCCATTCCGGCCGGTGGAAAGTCCTGCCAACCACCCTCCCGAAATTTGGTGAAAAATTTCGAAAATTCTGAAGAAATGGGGACAATAAACAGAGATTGGCAAAATCAGGGAACAACTTAGCAAAAACTGAAAAAATAGCAAAATTTGAGAAAATTGTACAAAATTAAGAACTTTTAAAAATTTCGACATACTACTCCAATTTGTAGCGGATCGGTTCATGAATGATGTTCTGATTAATACAACTCAGTCTATTCGACATCGGGTAACCAACTACCTGCTCAGGTGCAGTTTTGCTATTATACCTGTAACAAGCGCATACAGACGGATCGGGGGGGGGGGGTTCCCGCCCCTCTAGCCACCGCTTCTTGGTGGCCTACCAAACCATTTGTCGGTTGCAACAAATACCGTTGCATACAAGTAAAGGTATGATAGGTAGCAATAGTGATACCACTGCTTCTCTTCTGATTAATTCTGCCTAATTATTTTTCTCTTCTTAATTTTCCCGATTTGATTTCAAAATTTTCCTGCAAAATTTAACACTCGGGATATGGATTTAAATATAGCTTGGTCGGATTAACCCTTAAGGGTAACAATGGGCACCAATTTCCTAATTAAACATAGGGTACCGACGAGAAAAGTGTAAAATGACAGCGGTTTTAACACAACCTTTTCTACATCTGTGTGTTGTAGAGTGTCATTAACCATGGTGTGATATTGATCGCAAAACCTTCTGACCACATTGTGGGCGGTTTATACTATATACATAAACCTCGAGTAAATGTAGTAACGACGTACCAAATCTATGAACTGCATTTCCTTGGAAATCTAAATGCATTAAAGGTATTCATAGCGAACAGATGCAAAAATGGCTAAACTTGTCCCCATCAGTAGAAACTGCAAAATGTACTCTATATTTCCAAATATTTGGTACTAACCACGGTTATAAATTTTTCTTTAGATTAAAAGTGGTACTTAAGCGTACGGTGTGGTGTATGGTAACGATATTACTCCAGCTCTTATGTGACTAAATAATAGGTTAAACATTTTAAATGTCAGTGTAAAGTCTTCCTAAACCTTGTTGTTATCAAATATAGCCCGGAAATTCTCCTACGATCTGGCTCAATGTTTAACATTGAGTACCACATTCCCTTGCACGACATACGCGTATTGTTAAAACCTTCACAACTCAATTTCCACGGCGGAAGAGAATACAAATACCACCCCTGATTATTTGCAATATCTGGGCAAATTTCGATGGTATGAATGTAACTGGTTAGATAATTTGTTTCATTATTTAATGATGCATGTAAATTATAGAGTTCGTTTCTACCTAATATGCATGCAATATACGCCATCTTCGAAGTAAATAAAAACAATAGAATACCTCTTCCCTTTAAGTAGTTCGTTTATGCAAATATGTGATCGGTACTGTCTGAAATAAACTGTAATGGTTTGTTTTTTAGCAGAACTGACATGTAAAATGAAAATTTTAATGCTTCAACACACCTCATTTACATGATCAAAATCATGCGCTGTTTGGAAAAGATATTTTGGAGACAACCAAAACGGAATTAAAATGACTGTCCATTTTATTTGTCTTTCCAAATCAATATATTGGCCAACAGGAAAAATTCGGTTTAGCTGAAAAACGAAATTAATTGTAGCTCCTATCGCGAGTTTTGTCGTTTTGTAAATCCCTAAAAAGATAATTAGAGATGAACGTTTCGGTCTAATGTGCTAGCAAAATATATCTGTTGTCGACCGACAAATATACTGTCCTGCGTACCCACCTAGACTTAATTGAGAATACAGCCGAAAGTGATTCTCAATGGATCGTTGATTTACTGTGTGCGCATATTTTAGATGTTTCCTGTTATGTTTTTGTCATTTAGAGGCGGTAAAAATAGAGCAAAGCTTTCAGAAATTGTTATCGGGGTAGATGCCGTATGGCAGCAAGTATTCTCGCGCTTCGAATTGACCCCGGTTACGTCCTGAGGTGTATGAATTAACCATCATAATCATATATAAAGCTGAAAAGAAAAAACGATGAAACCCAATAGTATCAGCGCAGTATTAAGTTCATGAATGAAAATGTGAACCTTCAAATAGGATTTCAAAAGTAATTTAAACGGATCGAGCTAAGCGATCGGCGATTGCATCGATGGGGCTAGAGGGAAAACCGTGAAAACTTTTTTTCTCTGTCTCTCTGTCTCTGTCGTTCATTACTTATTTTCGTATGGATAGATGTCGAAATTAATTTCTTCGATAGCAAAAGTGATGAGAATATGCGGTAGCTCCGACCCAGGGTCTGTTCAGCTCAGCTTTGATCACCTTCAGGGTTGAAATGGCAAAAAAAGGTTTTTAAGGGTTAATTGCCAAATTTAGCCATACGGGTCTTTCACAGCCAATATGACCCGACGCCGGTTTCATGTGGCAAAATCCAGCCGCCGTATAGAATCAGCTCATCGAGATCCACAGCTTTTCCTTCCAAACTTTTTTGTGAGACCCTTTTCTGGGCCGCTGTAGACTCGAATACGGTTCGTCGACCATTTGCCAGAAATAGCGATTTCTTAATCTTCGGCATAAAGTTGCGTGTTTTTATCTTACAAATAGTGTCAATTAGGTTACCAAGCACGCTCGATACGATAGTTTTCTACCTAGGGCCCAACTTGACGATATTATACCTTTTCATGGGGTTTCGAGGCTTTGAAGGTCGACGAAAACGATTTCCAAATTGTGTTTTTAGTTTTCATTTTTGTTATGTATTGCGTCCAGGGCATCAAAAATAATCGATATTCAATGATTTGGTCATCTAGCGTCCAGCTTGCATATTTCCTGCGTTTTCGTGGCTTTTTAACGAGTTTAGGGTCAATGAAGACGATTTCCGGAATATAGTCGGTCATTAGTTGTTTGGTTACGTATAGCGTATAGGTCATCAAGAATTGTCTATATAGGTTTTGTTGTAGGCTAAATACGACAGTTTGGCTATCTAGACACCAGCACTCGATGTGTTGCGAGATGTTTTCGATGGGTTTATGGTCGACTAGGTTTAAGGATTTTAGTGGGTTCTGGGTCCCAGAGGTTTTAGGGTGGTATATATACATCAACCACAGCCTGTTATAGGTGATTAAACGAAATGTAAATTAAAAAATGAAACCACGTTCATTCCGTTTCACCCTCGCTTGCGCGTTACTTGTTATAAATATAAATTTCTATTCGCTAAACGTAATGTCTCAGATGTAGGCGCGCTGAATTTCTTGTACAGGCACAACCTCAAATGAGGAACAGCTTACTAAATTTAGTATGAGATTCACAACAAATAACTGTCTCAGTGTTGCTTTCAGTATTTAAGCTTTCCAAAAAAGTTACGATGCTAATGATTTATGCCGCGCCTGACTACACTACTTTGTATATATTTTATAATTATCATATATTTGCTTCAGAGGTTCAACTTCACATCGTTCGACCAACAGACGCGACATCACTTGCCGAACTGGAAAAAGCGAAAAACAGCGCAAAATTACAAGGAATGATGGGTCAATTTGACGCGCTAAGAAATAAATTCTTGAAGTCTGTGAAGAATCATGAAGACCAGCTTAGTAGGGCTTAGATGAATAACCACAATAATATATGTCGCAAAATAAAATTCGAAGAAATAACTAAATTTATTAAAATAAAATGTAATGAATTAATATTTTACACAAATTTCAATATATACGAACTATTTTAGCGAACTAAATTGGAATTATATTGATCAGTATATTATTTGTATTTAGGCATTACGAAAAAGATCGTTATTTAGTGCACCAATGTCACACATAAAAGGCAAGTTTCGCAAGTGATCACGTAAAGTTTAGCATAAAGCACTAGGTCAGATACCGAATATTACAAACAATTAATTTTGAGACAAATTCCATGACGACAGTTTTCTTTTTTATGAAACAACTAAGTAGTTTTTGCAGTGGTTGGTGTTAGATAGTGGTAGCAGGCAACTCTTAAATTACGCAATATAATGAACCAAAAGACCTTCCGGTCATTGAAAAATTGTTCAATATTTTACATGTAATATTATAATAGCAAATTTGATATGTGTTCATAGCAAATTTTATGCCGTCAGTTTTCTATTTTATAAAGAAGAAACAAGACTGATTTGAGCTTTAGTGTGCGGCATAGTTATAGCAGGTAGCCTTTACACTGTGCAACAGATCATGAACCATTAGACCAGTGTACAATTCACAAATTGTTCGACAATATTACATGTAATATTACACTGTGTTTACATGTTTTACAATGACGCAGTGTATAAGAATTAACGCTGCTACAGTTTCTCATGCTTCTTTCGCTAAAATATTTAGAAAATTAGTGGCTGTGCTTATCTACGACGGAATAAAAAACTAACAAATAATTTGATTCAACCTTCAAAAATTCCATTAACGCGTCCCATAAAGCAATTCTTTAAAACAAATGGAAAGCGCTTCGTTGCAATATTACATATTTTTTATCCTTCATTTTTATGAAGGGAGGCTACAGGGGTAACAGAAAAATTGCGCATTAACTCGACTTTACTCAACAAAAGTCCCAGTTTTTGTTGGGAATTACAGTTTAACCAGTCGGTCTAAAATGAAGGATAAAAAAGCACGTTTGACTGCACTTAAAAGCCGTGAAGACCACATTTGCGTTCATAAACGTACTATTCATAGCTATGTCTTCAGACAACAAATTTTATATCTAAAATATTCCCAAGTATCGTTGGGCATTAGTGCACTAAATAAACAAAATTCGCAATTTTTGTATCGAATCCAGAACCTTACAGAAACGATATATAACCGCATTTTATGTACTTTTTGGAAAAACAATAGTCTCCTAGCTGTGCCTTTAACTACTTTTGGCTACGTCTAATGTTAAAGTACAACTCCTACGATCCAAACGAATATACGTCATTAGCTTATGAATTATATTTTTTGGCGATTAATATACGGTGTTTTTATAAAGAAGTGCCTCTTTCGGTATACTCCTATCTATCGAGAGATGCTTTCCTAAGTATGTTGCTCAGAGAAATCCTCAACTTAGCTTGGGTCAAAGCCGTGCATAGTGCGAAAGGCGATTCGCTCGTGGAACAATGAATCGTCGTATTGTAAGCCGTTATGACGTAGTGAAATCGCTCCCATCTCTTGTGGTGTCCTTTCGGAAGTGCGGTTTTGAGGAGTTGGAGGAGGGTTATTTTGAATGGCTCTATTTCTACGTTGGCTTGAGGGTGCTGAGCAAGGATTTCTCGTTTAAACGTGCTCATTATGGTGCAAACGCTTTTAAATATGGAAAACACGATTGGTCGCCCCTTGTTCCTGGTCAGAAATTAATTCTTTGTGCGCTCCAAATCTATTAACGACGCCATCAATAAAGAGTTCCGTTATGGTACGGTCATCTTATCAACTGGTACGGAACGTTGTTGAGAGTTTTGCAAATTATGGTCAATAAAATTGACAACATACTGGTTTCTGCTCAGCGATACCACTCGCATGACCAGGATGTCAACAAAAACACGATGAAACCGCTGTGAAAAAATTGGTAGTAAGCCCAGGAGTGCCTGGCGAATTTTGAGGCGGATCTTTTGAGGTCTGATAGACAAGACACGATCGTATCCACTGGGTAATGTCCCGGTTCATATTAGGCCAGTCATGAAATAAAGATACCTTCGTTATCATAGGGTTCCTACTCGCTTCCTAGACTTGTTCATGCTCGCCAGAACGAATACTTTAGTGTTCTTGTCAGACAATTAACATGGCATTCGGTGGAAGATGCCATCGTCATTTGTCATAAAGCTGTGAGCTTGGAGAAGAATAGTATATACGAATTTAGCGTCTTCAGGCAGTTCATCTTGTACAATGTATCGCAATCATCGGCCCAAAATAAGCTTCGTTGACTTGTGTTTGAGCCATGTTATCAAGAAGTTCGAACGTGCGATTACCGTCTGTCTTAGCTATGTATAATTAGTTCTGTACATCTGCTCGCTGGTTACGAGAGCAATCCTCTGTTCCATAACTCGAGTTTGAATGGGAGATCGTGTTCGTGGCCAGTGAGTCAGCCTAGGGCCTGGTGGTGGCTGAGCGTTGGTATTGTGCTTTCAGAGACTCAGCGTGACTACGTCGGGAGAATGTCCGCAGTTTGCCGCACCCGAGTCAAGTATTTGCGCGCGGTGTAAGGTCTGTCATCTTGATCCACTGACTGATCATCAGCGGCAGCTTTCTGGACTTTCGATGATTTTTGAAGGTGATGATGTTAATCTTTCATATGTCGTGCTATACCTCAATGACTTGAGGATCGTATAAATAATTGTCCCTTCCTGGAACGTGGCCGGGGTCACCAGACAAAACATCAACGCTACCTTTTATCTTTTCCCAGTCGGTACCTGATCTCAACACTGCCGCACTCGACCAGCAACATTGCTCCGTTATTCTACCCGGGAATCGTTCGCTGGCATGGAGAACAGCTTTTTCAGGAGCTGATATATAGTTTCGACGTGGAAGACTTGGCCGTATAAGTTGTATTTAAAGTGTAGCAGAGCCCACCAACGCCACTGTCTCGATAGGTGGGTACTTCCGTTGGTAAGGGTAGGAGCGCTTTGCCAGCGTAAGCGATTAGCCGAACAACGGACTCGATTTTCAGCGAACAGAGGTTCCAACGCCTAACCTGACCCGCCGGTTAGAACAATAATGTGTTTCGAGAAATCCGGGGAGTTTAGTATGGTTTGGCAGATTAAGACTTTCTTCAATTTATCTGAGGCTTCTTGGAACTCAACTGTACATAGGAACACGGTATCCTTTCGTTTTAACGCATTCAGAGGCTCGGCTAAGTTCGAAAAGTTTTGTAAAAAAACTGTGGTAGTACACCTCCCGATTTAAAGAAGCTTTGAACTTGCTTTAGTGTTTCGAGCTGCTTCAGCTGTTTGATCGCGACTTTCTTCTCAGGGTCAGGGCAAGCACCGTGTGTACTAATAACGTGTCCAAAACACCTAAGTGATTTTTGACCAAATTGGCACTTGGATGGTGCAGCTTCAGCTCAGACTGCCGGAAACGATCCACTACTTCAATCAAGTCACTAAAGTTCTGCTCGAAAGTTGAAGAGAAGACGAGGATATTATCTATATATGAGACACTCATCCCATTCGAGACCCTTTAGTGTAATGGTCGTGCATTGCTGAGACCCTCCTGGCGACGATTTCAGCCCGAACGGGGGATATCATGCTCGAGTTGCTCCTGCACAGTGAGAAAATACGTCTTTTCATACATGGCTGGGTCCAATGTGACATACCAGAATCTTTGTAAAGATCTAAACTTGACATATATTTGGTGTTTTGCAAATTATTCAATAATTCGTCCATTCGAGGCAGTGGGAAAGCACCTATTCAACCACTGTGTTCATCTTCCGGAAGTACACCCAAAGCCGTAGCGAGTAATCGCTTTTGGAGACGTCCACAATCTCAAGGTGATAATGCTACTAGCGTTGAATATGTTATTGATCTCTTTCTATAACGCTTCCTTCAAAGCATGGAGCATCCGATTAGGTATCTGTTTTATTGGCTTGGCAGAACAAGTTTCAACCTTATGCGCACCAAGAGTACAATGTCTCAGACAGAAATCGCTCAGACTAACGACGGCAGCGTTATCGGTAATGAGTGAGCGAAGGATCTTTGCTGTAAAGTGGTAAGCGCTGAGATCTCAACGAAATTTTCTTTAGGGTCTGCTGAGTGCAATCTTTGGCGATATTGATCGGCTTGCGGTAAGATGTTGTATAATGTTCTGCGCGCCTGATTATATATGGTTTAGGCGATAGGCTATGCTTTATTGGGAGAATTTTAATATAAATATGGTTCTTCACGTAATAAAAATGTTGGAAATTTACTCGTTCAACGCAATCCAGAAGCTGTCCGGCATGCGATGCCACTGGGCGATAGGCGAGACTCATAACTGAAAAAGGAATAGTCTGTCGTCCGGTCATGACTGCTGCATGCGACAGTGCCGGATTGAGTAGGTTGTCAAGAGTATATATATAAATACAGCTGATCCTTACAAAGGGAAATTTAGTTCCGGGCACTGCCTTGACGAACACCTCTGAATTTGCTGGGATGGAAAGGTACGCTCGATTGACAACAGCTACGACCTGTGGCGCTCCTCCAGTTTGTGGGGCGAACGATATGTGAATACTTTTGGTAGAATCTCCGCTCCCAACATCGACAGTATGACGCAGAAAATCAATACTCAGCATTGAAAGTGTCGCCATAAAATCGTTGGCGAGAATAGACCGGTAAAGAGGTGTGTCTAGTGTTCTAACGAACACGGGACAAACACTGGACCGAGCGGTACATTGGTGCGAATAATACCTGTGGTCTGTAGCTGAAGTGATGAAGCGGTTAATTTGTGAATGCAGATCGGGATGTATCTTTAGCGCTATTTCGTCAGCTATAGAAGTGGCTAAGCCCGTAACATTAGCGACTGTGTCAAGTCGTGTTTTCAATGTGGCGGATCTATGCCCTGGAATACGGCTAGTGGCGATGATTCTGCGGACATTATGAAAAACCGTGAAGCAGTTTTAGTTGGTATTCGACCACGCGGTGATATTCCCGCAAAGTAGTGGGGTTACCTTCTTACAAGGTGAGTCTTGCTTGTGCAAGGGGGTGGTATGGTCAATCAATCCGGCTACAGTTCAAACCACCGACTCTGGGACCTCTGGATCGCGAGAAATACAACAGACCGACGATTATGCGCTGAGTATTATCCAAAAACTTGAGTCAGGGGAGCAGGTACGCCGGAAGTTCCGCGACTTGGGACCCAGACGACGAATACTGTATCGAAAGTCAACGGTTAGAGGCAGAAAGCAACTCTACTTACCGCCATCGTTGCGCGAACAAGCACTGAATGCATGTCATGACCACCTGCTTGGCGGCCATTTAGGAATACGTAAGACATACCAGAAGGTGTCGACAGGATTACTGTCCACTATATATAGCGACGTCAAAACTTATTGTGGTAATTGCGCGGCGTGTGTGACGCGGAGAATTGCGCATAATGGATGGCGCCGTCGCTTCATCCAATTCAGTTGAAATATCAAACGGCAACTAAGCGGTTATTTAATGTTTTAGGACCTGGCTAGTCCAAAGTGGGGGCCCCGGCATTTTCGACTGCCCACCGCGGGCAAAACGGAGGTACCACCGGCTCAAAGGCCCCTGCTGAGAAAAATTTACGTTTAAACGCTACAAAATCCGGCAAAAAATTGCCCCCCCCGGCAGATGAGCAGGGGCCCCCGCCTATAATTTCCGAAGTTTTAACTAGCCAGAGAACTAATCCATGATAGGCTAATGTCTTGTTTTTTTACGTTTTGGATGCGATGCCCAAAACAGCTATTTTATGTTCGCTTATGTTGACGGCAGGGAATAACCGGAACCGAAATTTACCGGAACCGGAACCAGCAATCGGAACCGTCCATTTAAACCGGATCCGGAACCTGGTCTTCGAAATTTATATATAGTAAAACAGATGATGGAAGCAATGAAGGTATAGTGGATTTAAAATGCATTAAAAATAACTTTTACATTAAACTTAATGTATTGCGATAGTATTATTGCCTTTCTGAAACTTTAAAGAGACTGAGGAAGCTAATAATGTTTATTTATCGATCAAATATGTCGGTTTTTGGACATTGAGAGCAAAAAATGTCTTCCACTATACACCGTTGCGTATACTGCGTCAAATCGAATGGGCTTACAAAGCTTGGAGCGTAGAGTACATACTTTCGCTCTGTCTCCAGTCGCCTCCCTTTACTACACATACGTTTGTTACATGTTCTTCTGTAGGAAACTTAAAATTATTGGTTTATAAGATCCTAAGAGAAAATAATAGATAGAAGGTAATTTTCTGATCAGTGGTCAGAGACACTGTTTATGCTAGCGTTGGACAAACAGTGCCCGTCAGTTAGATCATGATGATAACTTTCTAATCATAATGCTATAAATGAGACACACTGTGATGCTGCTCGCACAGTTTCAATAAATACAGTTTATTGCCAAGAAAGCAGTTTCTAGCTGCGCTGCAGATAACGTTAGTTTACTTCAATTTAGACTGATTTACCAAGATAACAAGCGCACTGGCGGCTGCTTGACACAATTTATGTTAGCCAAGCATACCTTAAGTACTTCTGCGTAAGCCATGCTCTGTTACCGAGTTGGACCTCTTTAATGCAAACGTATCCCACAGACTTCTGGATGTGTAAAATAGCTGCTACAAGCATCGACCTGGCTTTGATTTAACAAACTCCTGCAGGTTATTATGAAAAATTCCTGCTCTAATTATGTGCCTTACGTTTCACACGGCAAATTGGCTAGATAATCTTTTCTTTTGCTTGGTTGTATAGCTTGATAATTGTATTATATATTACATATGTTTGGATTACAGGATGAAGAAAAAACGTGGAAAATTTCAAACAAAATTTTTAAACCGGAATTCCGGTTCCGGTATGGTTTTTGCCCTTTGCCGGAACCGCAACCGGAACACGATTTTCGCCGGAACCGGAATTGGTTACTCCCTGGTAGACGGATATGTGGTACCAGTGATGGAACCGGGTCGCTGGGTCATTTCGGGTCACCGGTGGATTGGTCATTGGTTGAAGACAGTTGGTCTGCTTTGATGAGCATGATTATAATGCCCAGCCCGAAAACAAAATTAGAAAGCCCTGGTGAGCAGAATATGTTCTGTTTCACTAGAGGTGAAAACTTTGGTTCTCGACTCAACCCTGCTACAGAGTCAAGTCGACCTTGCCACCATCTCGGAAGAGCCAAGACCGATCAAAGCGAAGAATCTGTCTGAAAAGCCGAGCACAATTATGTGTTGGGAAAAGCTCAAAAGACCTAAAACCAACTAAATATAGTTTGCTTGCTGGGTCGTCTATTAAGTTCTCTTTAATATATATCACCAAACCACAATCATTCGATTATTAGGATCTCGAGAAGCGAGTGTGGGATTTCATCGGAAAAGCCGATCCGAGCCTAATATGGTTTATGAGGAGCACAATCTAAATTCTATCTGTGGGTTCCGAACCGAATCGACATGGTTCAAGCAGAGACAAACAGAGTCAGAGCTTGCAAATATGACTCCTTGCAGTTACTGTACAAATGACATCAAAACATGGCAAAACGACTTTTAAGACAGCCAAATTATGTCTTACATTTCGTTTGAATACCTAGTTGCACATGGCTGTAATCTGTTTGTAAAAAGTGAAACCGAAAACGCAACTGTAATCCGACTACAATGGCGCTTTGCCAAGCAGATAAACAAGTGTTTAGCACGATAATTTTTTACAAATTCGTAGATTGTGCACAGGTTGCTTTAAAAAACAGCCTTGTCAGTAGGTTACTAATGTAACCGGGTCACAATATCACCGGATGACAACCATGACCGGGTCAGCAGGTCATAAAAAAAGTGATCCGGTTCCAACTCTGGTTGGTACACCGAACAAGCGATCGCCAATCGCTAACAACACTAGGGTGTGATGGACGGGACACCTTGAGTTTATTCATGCATAACATGAACATAGAAAACACTGTTCGCATCCATAAAATTGTTGTGCGTTAACGATAACCCTATAGTAGTGTTTCGATTTCTGAAATTACTGAGTCAAATCATAATCCACATAATTATATTATAAGTGCAATAATTACTGTCCGACATTAATAAATTATTGCATATAATACGGCTGGACGCCCCTACACCATATTTACTAGAATCCTGGCGACAACCTAAGTGTATGAATTCGGAGAAATGAGAAATTGTAACGTTAACATACATCCTACATATTCCTGTTACGAAACAAAGATGTAACTCACTAAAAAATATTTATCTGCTGTTCAATAATGTGTAGATGTAGCAAAACTGATAGCCAGATATCTAATACGCACCCTAAGAGGGTTAACTCTACCTCAAAACTGATTAACAATCGTGTACAACATATGTATGTAATCTATGTATATAAGAATCTTAACAAACACACAGGAGCACAGAAAACATAAACAGAATTTGCTTCGGACCGCATGACATTCGTCACTTTCGCACCACTCGCCTTGCCTCACCCATTGATATGACTACCTCTACACGAAGAGATACGTTTAAATACAGTGAAGATTTGAAATCAGCAGCCACGAAAATCCATATGAGCTTATTTTGAGCCACAAATCTATTAATACACCGTTATAAGCGGTAATGTCACATATGACTATATAATGGCGTCGGGCCAAACTTTGGCCTCAAATACCAATTGACCCAGGGGTCCTACATTAAATCTGTTGACACCGCAGTATCTCTATCCACAAACCAAATTTCGTTCGAATCGCTCAAGTGGTTACACAGCTACATCTCGACAAACTTTGACCAAAATTTTGGAAATTTAGCAATTTGCTAAAGCCTCCCATATCCCATAGAGACCCCACCGAAACAATTTATATATCCATAAATAAAGCTCCCTAGGACACATATTTCGATATCAAAATGATTCAAATATCGGCACAAGGGTTGCAGAGCTATGAGCAAAAAAGACCCAAAAATGGCCCATTTTAGCCATGTACCCAGGGTACCCCCTTCGCCCCTGTGGTGGGACCTGGGTGTGTCGAATCGTAATAAAACCTCCAAAAGGCACATCTAGAGTATTGTAGCTTTCACATGAGCCCGTACACTTCCACATCGGTTTACGTTGAGATAACGAAGTCCTGTTCACAGAGAAAAAAGTAAATTTTTTCATCTTTTTCACCATAATGCGGTCTAGTGAGAATTCTTCGATTCCGAAGCTAGCGCTTCCACATCTCCAAATTCAATTATTTCTAATAACAGTAAAGGTGTGGAAAAAGCCAAAAATAACACACTAAGAAACTCTGCTTCACATAAAGCAAATACTGTAAGGCATCACGCGATCACCCCACCCTGACTAACGATCTAAGATCAACATGTCCGGGCCTGTAGCAATATAGAAACGATACAAGCGTGTGGTGTAAAAATGTGACACAACGAATCGTAGCGAAATGCGGCTAAAATACAATGTGCTCACCAGAAATCTTTGCCTCGTTTCGGACGAACGAAAATCGAACAAAATTTCTATTCGCGAATAATATAGAACAAACGTTAAACAGATTTTGATGAATTTCAGAAATCGCGCTAAAAATTCCGAACATGTTTTGAACAAAATTTGAAAATTTTTGAATAAACAGAACTAATTTCTAACAAGCTCTTTATGTACCTAAATGATAACAAGCCAGCAACGTACCAATTTGCATATCGGAAGATACCGCGAATGTCAACTTCACGTACAGATGCATCCACAATCGGAAGTGTCGCTTCTGG
Source organism: Trileptium ribeirensis (assembly GCA_030248225.1). Lineage (NCBI taxonomy): Eukaryota > Metazoa > Nematoda > Enoplea > Enoplida > Thoracostomopsidae > Trileptium > Trileptium ribeirensis. The sequence continues at coordinate 2,256 of JASANE010022654.1, read as the reverse complement.
TTTTCCAAGCCCAACCAGAACTAAGCAGCCGCCAGACTTTGTCGCCTTCAAAAATTGATACAATATTGTAAATCTCAAATTTACCTCCACCACATTTTAGTGATGCAAAGAGTTTGGAGAAACCATACCAACTAGATGTTATGCCAGGACCGCTGGATTCACAGTAGCACGGTTAGAACGGCTAAGCAGTTCAAACCACATTACAAACGCAATACTTAACCCGTTCGTTCGTAAAGTGATACATTTGCCACAGTGTATATTGCGCAGCGAGTTGCCTGCTGTGTTTGCCGTTCAGCGTACGTTTGCACGTGCGTTGTTATTCGTTTGCTTTGAGAGGTTTCTTGAGGAACCGACTAGCAGCTCCTAACAGCATAGTGGCTAGTGCATGATACTCGCAATGAATCGATGCAGGTTCAGTTCATCGTTGGCGCAAAAGTTTGTTCAAACTACGCTTGGGTTTTTGTTCTCGAACACCGAGAGCTTAACTATAGGATCGATTTGATTGTGACGTCATTTTTGTATTAAAGTTGTTCTTGAAAACTGAATAATCCAAATTTAAATGAATAGGCAATAGGGAACCGAATTTCTGCAAATTGAAACAGCCGAAATTCTGTTCGAACAAAAGGTCTAATTTCTGACACTTGTATTTGATTTTATCAATTTTCAGTTAGCGAAAAACCTGTATAGAATTAAGTCTTTTTCCGTAACAAGAGTATGCGATACGATATCGATAATGACAAAATAGGATGGTTGTTAGCCCACGCATAACACTCTTAGTTTTGATAGTACGTTTCCTTGTAATCCACAAATTTTGTCATATAAACAAAAACACAATTATCATAGAAATGGACAACAATTGTACGACAGCTCCGCTTTAAACAAAAGAAGTTTATGACCAAATTTATAATAATAGTTTTCATAATAAAAGAAATATAAAAATAATAAGAAAGTGCTTTCCAGCCAGAGAAACAAAGGATTCGCTGTTATTGTGAAACTTATGACGAAATTAATTCAAAAACCCGTTTCCCGTTTCTCTGTCAATTTCCTGTGTTTTCCCAACGCAAGTCTAAGTCTAACACATGTCAATTAATTGACCTTTCAGCTTCAAAACTTTGGTGCTAAGCAAGGAAGTCCCATTGATTAACCAAAAGCAAACTACATTACTCGCCACAATTATTGACAGTCATCTTTTGATTGGCGTGTCCGCAGTCTTCCGCAGAATGAAGGAACTTATTGGAACCTTATACTTATTCTCTAGAAAATTATAAGTAGGAAACGAAGTTTTCTTTTATAATTATGTTACATAATGCAGTCACGGACAGAATTTACTGCACACGAAACACAGGCATATGCAGCTTTCACAGAAAAATGCGTGCAAAAAGCGGGCAGTTTTGTCTCTTACGGCCGTCCGTAAGAGACAAAAATCTCGCAAAGCTGGCTGTATAATATTTTAGTTTCATATAGATAGCTAAAGGCACTTTTGTCTCTTATAGTTAATTGTAAGATATTTTAATCTCTTACGGACAACTGTAAGATATTGTAGTCTCTTACAGCCGTCTGTAAGAGAATTTTGCCTTTTTGAGCTGGCCACAAGAGATAAAAGTCTTTAACGACTAGTCATACCAGATAAAAATATCTTAAGGACAGTTATAACAGATTTTAGTTTGTAATGCATTGTTATTAAAGATAAAAGTTTCTTAAAGCCGACCGTAAGAGACTTCAAGACCTCACGGATAGCTGTAAAAGACATTTGTCTCTTATAGCTGAATATAAGAAGACAATAGCTTCTTGCAGCTAGCCGAAAGAGACAAAAATCTGTTACCGCTAAGTGAAAGAGATTTGAGCCTGTTTCAGCCGGCTGTTAGAGAGTTTGGCTGAGAATCTGTCTTTACGGGAAAACTCACTGGGCAGCGATGGCCCTCAGTATGATTCGCAGATCTTTTGCAATACATATTTTTTCTCTAATTTCGGCACTCTATTGCACGTTTCTTGCTGCATACAATTGTGTCTATGCTTATAAAGTCGATTGTCTCAATCTATCATATTTTTTATTAATTTTACAGCAATGTTTGCCGCTTTTTAACCTATTAATGCCAATTCCGCTTAAATTTACTGCATTACTTTGGCGCCCGCCCGCGGCTTCGGGGAAACAGTGGAGAGGAGAGCAGGGTGAGAGTACTATATATATATATATATATATATATATATATATATATATATATATATATATATATATATATATATATATATATATAT
>JASANE010022653.1:17500-54435 GCA_030248225.1 Trileptium ribeirensis | reverse complement strand
AGCAGTTATCATACGCGGAAATAGTAAAAAAATGAAGAACACGACACATCAAGCACTGGATTAGATGAAACCGTAAGCCATTAATGCAAAGAGAGAACCTGCAACAACAAAAAGAATTGGCGAAACATCAAGATAAAGAACCTAAAAAGAACAGAAGTACGAAGACACTCAGGTTCTCCAAAAGGCGAGCCACAACATGCGAAATACAGTCGAACAAGTTGTTTTGAACGTGAGTCTACAGAAAGTAGACATGAAAACTCAGAAACATATGAGCGTGGGAAGACGTCTTCAGAACGAAGACGTGAATCTACTCGACCAAGATCACGAGACTTGGAAGGATCAAGTCGGTGACAAGAGCCACGATATGAATCAAAATACTACTATTCCTCATCGAAAAAGTACCAGAGAGAACCGTGAGGAAGTCGACGCGCCCAGTATGATAAAACTCTGATACAGAAAGAAGCGGAAATTAGAAAAAGAAATCCGCAAAGGATGGAACAAGCATCAAGTCAAAACACATCGCCATGGTTACGGAAAGCTAAATCGCTCACTGCATGATGTGAGAAGTAAGCAGCAAAGTACGAATTAGATATAAACACTATGACAAGAATGGAGAAGAAATAAAAACAAGAGTTACGGTTCAATGGTATGGTCATAACGATACCTCGTGGATAAAGAAGGAAACGTAAGAGAAACAACGGAAGAAGAAAGGGAAGAAGTACAAAGAAACTATGATGAAAGAAAAAAGGGAAGAACGAGAAAAGTGAACGCACCAAAGATAAATGAGACTAGATAGAGCATTATGGCAACCAATCGAACGCATTAGAAAGAAAATTAGACGAGCAGATTGACGAGAAGTTGGCCGAACGTTAAGCGATCCTGCAAAGAAATTCGAGCGATCCGGAAGGTCCTCAGCGAAAAAAACGGAAAGGATGGATGAAATTATCTCAAAAAGAGAAAATGTATGGAAAGATATCAAGCGGAGCATAAACGACGCAACAAAGAGGAAACAACGAGCGACAAAACAAATCGGAGCAGAACGACAACGCGGTGGTTAGTCAAGCCGAACGAGCAGCACATAAAACAACAGCGAATGAAGATCCTAGGTGCGCTGAGAAATGTAAAGAATAAATAATCGGTGAACCTAGAAACGAATTTAAATTCACAATCGGTGATCGTAGTGAGCTCGAATTTTCAATCGATGATCGCAAAGAACTAACAACCCGTGAATGAAACAAAGCCGAACCCACAATCAGTGAAGGAAAGGAATTCAAGCCCACAATCGGTGATCGAAAACAATTCGAAATCAACAATCGGTGAACAAAAAAAGAACCTAAATCCACAATCCGTTACCGAAAGAACCCGAACGAACAATCGGGGATTACACCGAAATGATCGTTGTTTGCACCGAGTTGTTCTCGATTTGCACCGTATCGGGTTTTATTTGCATTGGGTTGATCTTGGTTCGCGTTGTATCGTATCTGGCTTGCATCGAACAGACTGTAAAGGCTTTTATAAGGTTGTAGATTTCGAACTTCGTTCTCCATCTTGACCATGAGCGCTTGGCCGATTGATTTTTGCGTTGTGTTCGGTGCTTGCGGCGTTTCTATCGTTGCCACCTTGATCAATGCTTCGATCATTCTTATCATTAAGTCGTTGTTTTATTGTACTTCTTGTACTTGATTCATAGTTTGACTCGTTGTTGTTATAGCTTGCTGTGGTTGATGATATTGGCATACGTAAAGTGTTGCTGTTGCCAATGGTACTATTGGGTTAACCATTGAGTTACTTCCCGCAATTGGGATTTGATTGTACTGTGGTATGTACCATAGGCGTTGCACCGTAATATCCATACGCATCATTTTGTATTGCACCGATTGTTGTTGGTTGCACCTGGTTCCATGTGTTCATCGTTTGAAACATCCCGCAGTTCGTCGTCACGTACGCGGCTTGCGCTTGGCTGCATCCATTCGCGCTTTGGATTCCGCCGAAATTCGTTGTTTCGGTTGGAATTTGTAGTTGGTTCCATGTGTTCATCGTTTGACTTGCACTGGTTCGTTCTTTATTTGCACCAGTTCGTTCTTGGATTGCACCGAACTGTTCTTGGTTTGTACCGAACTGTTCATGGTTCGTATCGATTTGGTCTCCGTTTGTGTTGTGTCGCATTTGGTTCATGCTGATTCGATGCTGGTTTGCATTGCAATTTGCACCGAATTGTTCCGAGTTTTCATTGCGATTGCACCGAAATGATCATAATTAATGTCAATTTGATCACCGTTTGCATCGGTATTGATTTGCACCGGGTTGTTCTTTATTTGCATCGGTTTGATCGTAATTTGCGTTGAATTGTTCTCGCGTTGCTTAGAATCGGCCTGGATTCGCACCGGTTACTTCTTTTTTACATCGGTTTCGTCACAGTTAGTATCGGATTGGTCTCGATTGGTGTTGAATCCTGTTCGGGCTGCACCGAATTAGTTCCGGTTTGCACTGGATTGATCGTTATTTGTGCCGAAATGAACGTGGTTCGTATCGCTTCGGTCTCGGTTTACGCTGAATCGTGTTTGAATTGCTTCGGGTTGGTTGTTAATGGCACCGATTAAATCATAATTCGTGTCAGATTGATTTCGATTTGCGTTTGGTCGTATTGATTTCGCACCGGGTCGTTCTAAGGTTGCACCGAAATAATCGTCATTTACATCGGATTTATCTCGATCTATGTTGAATCGCTTTTGATTTGCACCGGTTGTTGTTGATGCTCTTGTGCCTGTTGGATCTCGACGGTGCTCCGATTTGCCCGGATACATGGTCACCGATTGTAATTGTTATCGGTTTTGTAATTGTTATCGGTTTGCCGGTGGAATCTCCGATTCGTTTTGATTGTGACTTTGGCATATTCGTTCAAGGTCTTCAGTAAGAGTCGCATGCTTCTTGATGAACTGCAGCTGCCTTTCTTTTTGTTGTTGCAGCTTTTGCATCGTTTCTCGGATTTCTATTTCGCGATCTTGTGTTGTTACGAATAATCGATCATCGCGTGGTTCTTCTTGAAACGTCTAGGTGTACATTTGTACGTGTACGTTTGTTGTAGGCTTGTTCTTTCTCGCCTTTGTACTTGTCTTTTTGGTTCTGGCGTATTCGGGTCGAATTCTCGCATTATTTCTTCTATTTCTCTTGTCACATTCGAGCTTTTCATCGCTTCTTGTGTTTCCTGTCCGATGATTCTTCGTTCCCGACGTTCTTGAATTTCGTCGATTGTCGTGCTAGGTGGCGTTCTCTGAAGTGGCATATTAATATTTAAAATTTATACAGGCTTGCGTAAACGTCCTGATTATGTGGACTACTAATCGCCGCTACTGTATAGATAACTTCTATTTTTGCTTGTGCCTTATGGCTTCTGGCTAGAGAGGGCTGATTTTTTGTTTTCAAAAAATACTGACCAATTATATTTTATTTTTAAACTGTCCCACTTTTACATAACATCGTGGTCAACATGTTATTTTTTGTTGTTTCTATGGGGGTAGGGGTTGGATGGGGATTTTTCTTTATGTCGGCTATCAGTACTTAAAAGGGGACGGGATTCGTCACGGAAAGATTGTGCGGTTCGAGGTGTGGCCAGTAGAATGCTGGTGGGACGTGAATATGGCGCGTCCTTGCGTGATCAGTATTGATGTCTTAAATTTTGCGTTGCGGTGTGTACCTTGCTCGACTCGATCACTCTGGTTCAGATACTTGAACGAACACCAAACGCGTAGTTAACAATGTTTATTACAGAACCGGATAAAATGTTAAGGCACGATGATGAGCTAATATGACCTGTCGCTGTGTCACAAGGTTTGACTAGCGAATGATTAGTCTCGGCTCTTAACCTTTAGCTCTCACTATCCTTACACCAACTCGCTCACTGATCACTGAGTTTTGATACCGGATCGTTCACACTTATGATATTCTTGCACACTCTTCGGCCACTGATCAAACTAGGCGCGTACCTAAGGCTACTAGCGTTATCTTTATATTACGTACTATTCTATTACGCCTCGGTTATCTGAGTAATTGTCCTAGGTTCCTAGAATTACGCTAATACGATCCTTATTTAGATGGTTACGCTTTGAGTGACAACCGGTTACTTTTAGGTTAGCTATTATATTACTAAAGTTCTTGTGAGTTCATACAACCGACCCGCGGATGGTTGACCGACTGCAGGGTTAATTAATTACCTTAACCTGAGCCTTAGAATTACGCTAATAAGTGCCGGTTATATTATGTTTATAGCCACCCCGGAGTAGCACTACTAAATTATTCGAGACCCACCTTCACTCTCACTCTGGTTGTTAGTCACTCAACGCCCGAGGCCGAAATTTGTAAATATATTGAAATTAATAAGGATAATACGGTGCCACTGTTAATACAAGTTATAGAACTTAAGTTTTTAATTGGGAAACTAATATAATTAAGATAAAATTAATAAGATTTTAAGTTACCTATGTGTGAAGTATTCTACCTAAGCGCCTTCTGTGAATAACAGTCCTAGCACGCCACTTCACCAACTAGAATCCCGAATTAGGCGCTACTCCGAGCAAACCGTGACAAATTGTAGCGGAAACCCGAGTATAGGCGTTTCCTTGCAATACACGCGCGGAGGAAGCCGAGTATAGGTCTTCGTTTTACCCAAGAATCGTTCTAGGAAACCCGAGTATAGGCGTTACCTTTAATCCGTAACAGTCCGTGATATAAATATACGCAATTCTTTGCGTAGTGATCGAACCAAAATATAAAACAGAAAACTGCTAAGTTCAAGCGCAATTCTTTTTGACTCTATTCATGCTCAACACTAAGCAGGAACTAAACATAAAGCTGCCACAATTTAACACGAACTATTGACATATTCCCTAACTAGGTCACCCATTGCGATGAAAACCATAATAAAAGTGAAATTCAACGTATACAGATAATCAGCATAATCGCCGTTTCTCAATAACAGCTTTTGGTTACCAAACTTCCTGACCACTGATTCAGACTGAAAACTAAAACCAAAAACTTATGTATAGGCTAGCTAAGGTTACAAACGAACAAGAAATATGTAAATTAGGTAAGTTAAGCTTAGTTTTAAGAAATTTATACCTTGGGATAAACTTTTTAAGGACCGATAAATAAGTGAAAAACCCAAACCCCACCTAGCCTAGGAAACCCCTGACAAAACGTACAAATCGCATAACACCAATATAAGATTCAAATGTAAGTGTATAAAGTAGCTAGGTAAGCCACGACACAGAAATAACAGCCAATGTAATCTTTAGGGGCCGAAATATAATGCATGCCATGTAGTTCTCGATATACTAAGCCTAAGCCTTAGACTTAGCCTAAGCTAAGGTCCCTATATGAGCCATGTACTAAGCCTAAGCCTAAGTCGGGGGCGGCCGTCCCCCGAACCCCCCGCTCTAAGCTGTTCTTTTTTCTAACATTATAACGTCCGGCCCCTAAAGGTGACATGGGCCGAAATATCAATGCCACTAATCAGTAAAACTAAATGCGAAATTAGAAAAATAATTCTGGAATAAAATCCAAAGTCGGGTGTATGCAGTTGTAAATCTAAAAGAAACAACCAATATAAGTTAAGCTGGTATATGTTGCTAGCTTCTCTGAACGAGTCACCCGACTCTATGAAAACTGGTCCAGACCAACTAAGAATAACGAATGCAAAAGCTAAAGCTAGTTATGCAAAAGCTAATGCTAATTATGCAAATTAGCATCGAAAACAAAACTTGAAAACAAAGAACAAAAGAAGACCAAGGACGAAGAAGGGAGGGGTGTAATAAACAATTTGGTGACCGGCCCGAGATTTTAAGTATTCTATGGGATTTGGGATGGGTTTGGACCGGGGACCCCTGGTAGCCTAGTAGAGCCCTAACAGTAACCTGGTTAACCCCTAACAAATAGACAGCTTAAGTATAAACTCCTATGTATAGGAGAACAGCTGTGTAATTACATTGTGACTTTCGAAAGTCGTTACACTGCAATTTATATATTCAAATTTACTGTCTGAAATGAAAATTTTTCTTCTTAGTGAATCGTTTTCTTGTCCCACTCCTCTTCAGTTTTCGTTTTCTACCGATTACGTAGTCGATAAGTTAATTTACATTATTGAAAGTCTAGCGAAAAGCGGTATATATATGACTGGTATGCAGATGCAATTAATGCTGCACAATCTCAAGGCCCGTGGTCCGAGGTGGGGCAGCGGGATGGAGGGTACGGAGCTTCACCATCCCAAGTGCTCGGTTAGCCGACGGACAGAGCGGGGGGCGAGGTAGAGGCGCTTTCGGCGTTAGCAACGCAGCAAGAGGGTGGGTAGCATGGCGACCCTATCTACAGATCCGACACCTCAACGAAGGAGGTTAATGCCCTTATCCGCTATGAAGATGATTGTGTTAAGATAGTTCCTATTCCAGTCATCGCAGTTTTGAATGTCCAACTGTGTGTTTTTTGCTTTTCACTCGGGAAAGAGCGCACAATTTCCCACCTAGCATTGTTTCTGCAAGGTATTCCATGTTGTGTTTTGTTAATTTATACGCTCAGTGAAATCTGTGCACAACAGGCTGCTGAAAAATCAAGCAGCTTCAAACCAGATATTTGTGGTCTTTTTTTAATTAAATAAAGAAAAGTGCATTTTGTAGATAATACAAAAAGTGTATATTTATGTCCTGTTGTTGCACACAAGAACAAATTACGTTTGAATGTGCTTATCAAGAGTCCATTGTAAAAATTTCGTAGAAGAGTATCACACTCGATCTTGCTCATGTATTATACTTCGTCCGATGATGTAGTCGTTTTCGGCTCACCCCACCCCAAGAATTGCAGGGCGTACCCCTCATTGTACTTTGCGGGTAGCGGAATATTCACTCCCCCAAGGTTTTCTGTCAGCTCGCCAACAGCTAACGAGGTTACACCAGGTTACATATTTTCAATACACTCTTGTTTACGCGCCTCAGCTATAGCGCTCGAAATGACTCTGGCCTGGCGGTTAACACAAATCGCCGAATTGTTTTGTTTAATTCGCACATAAAATATTCTGGTGATAGCATCTCTATTCCCACTCGACAGGCTTTACTTCCTAGACGTTCGATATCCTTTGTACAGACATCTACTGACTCGCTGACACCTTGCCACCTTTACCTCAATTGTGCACCATATTTATATCTGACATACGTCGGTACCGTAATTTCAAATATATTGGTTTTCAAAACATCAAATTATTTTTTAATTTCACATGGCATGCTTTTCCACTTCCAAGCAGCTTCGCACCGCAAAAAGGCTGGTAGTATAAGAGACATTTCATGTTTTGACCACTCATTAGCAAATGAAATACGTTCAAAAATACCTACCCATTCCTCAAAATCATCTCCGAAGTTTCCGTAATAAAGACGGGTGTCATCAGTATGAAAAATTGCAGATCGGCTTTGACGAACCGCATTCAAATCGTGTTCACACAAAACCCAAGTTTTAAAGCAAGTTTAATTTCACAAATATTGAAGACCTTGCCTATCTCGAAATTATCACATAGGATTATTTTTCCCCAAAACACTCGAAATATCCAGCAGATTTTAAATTTTGATAGGCTTGTTTTCGATCCAGGCTTGTGGCACCAAAATGTAGCTTACGTGGTCTTAGGTGTGTTCAGTCCCACCGTAGATTTCACACAAACTACTATATTTTTCACACCAAATACTTCAATGTAATTTCCAATGCTGCTTTATCTGCTTATTCTTAGGGACTTAATGTGACACCACTTATAACTATCGTTTATTTCTTCCAATACAATACAACACAGTGCGGCCAAAGTAACCCTGAGGGGCGTAAATAAAATGCAGGCCATGCCGTTCTCGATATGCTAAGCCTAAGCCTTAGTCTTAGCCTAAGCTAAAGTCCTTATATGACAAATACACTAAGCCTAAGCCAAAGTCGGGGGGGCTGCGGCCCCCGAACCTTACGCTCTAAGCTGTTCTTTTTTACCGTTATAACGTACCACCCCTCACGGTTACTTGGGGGCACAGTGCAAATAATACTCATATAAACATATAAACGGCTGAACCGTACTCACCTTAGCTTCGCAGCTTCTGAGGTAGACTGAGGCCCTGATATAACTTAGCAACCGCTTAAATACCGGAGCTATAAGGCTTACTCCCAATTTTCTTCCTATTGATTTCGCTGTGTTCCAAATCACATATAAAGATTTGCAAGTTTTACTCCGGTTCCACTCCCGTAAAATTCTCTCGTAAAACTAAGTGAATTTTAGTCGTTGGAGAATAAGTTTTCATGAATTTCCCCGAACTCTTATGTATAAATAAAATTTAGGATTTTATTCTAAAATCGAGTAGATACGCATACACATATCCGCTACTGTAGGTCTAAATGCTTAGGGCACCCTACCCTTACACTCAAATTCGATATATCCCCACCGTATGGCCTATACTCACATAAAACTTCTTTAATTCTGTTACTCCCTTGAGAACACCCTCAAAATTGCTATGTTCTAAAATGTTCCTGTAAGCTGTACAAAATTTCCAAAGCATAAGCGGAACACATAAACATAATTAAGTGCACATTCATATATACCTGTTTTAATTGTATTTTAAATACACATAAACACTTACTTAAAACATAAGTATTAAAATAACACATGTATTAAAATGGGTGATACGTAATATATAGCAACATACGCGTAGTACTGTATACGACAAAACTAACAACAAGGCACCGATGGAAAATACCAGATTTGTTGCACATACAACGAAAAGAATGGTGCATCTTAATTTTTTTCATAGGCACTAATTAAGACTTCGCGCGGGTTGAGACTCCAACACAACTGAACAAACATGATTACATTATGCCTTGGAATTAGGTATGCATCGTTACAAAATCGAATATTTTCTTGTCAACATCAAAACGCAGCTTGAATCCGATCAATCTAGACACGATAGAACTTGGACATCTACCGCCACTCAACGATGACCAATTGGAAATCGCAAGCAAACAACTGCGTAGAACATTTGAAAATATGTCGCGCGAAAAGAACAGCCAAACATCGATAAATTATTAACATTTGGCGCCGTTATAAAACACCATTGGTCATTCATCCAACAAGAAAAACATCGAACAACAACGGCGCAACCTGAAATCTAATATGAACGTGGCGTTTATCACTGTTATGGCTTTAAGGAGCTCGCTAGACAAGTTAGCGCTAGTACGGAATGTCATCAATAAGGATCAGGCGACCTCAAACAGCAAAAGGAAGTGGAGGATTCGATCAGATACGCAGAGTCATATCAGGAACGCTAACGTGTCAGTCGAGATCTGCAGCGTTGGAATTTAGCTGTATCGTTTTATTTTCGCTAACGCTGATTTTCTTAATGTACAGTGCACGTACAAATTGATCTCATCTTTATGACTCATGCTGTGTATCTCGGTTATATAATTTATAAATTTCAAAAGTTGGCCTTGTTGGTCATTGAAATAAGAAATAAAGAGTTCTTTGGTATTGAAATATGACTGAAATTACCATATCGTTGTCATTAATTTATTGCCGGTGTATATGCCAATCATGGGACTTTAAGCGGGCATAGGTACCTGAATTTGGAACGACAAAATAGTCTATAAGCGCAGAGTAATCACACATGCTCCGCTTCCTCTCGCTTAGCGAGTTACTAATGCAAATTTCTAGAGCATGAAGTGTTCTACCAAACTATATCAATAGCAGTTCTATACAGCTAGAGCTGTTATGGATATATTGCCGTTTATGTGTATTTTGGGTGTAATGGATCTTTTGAAAATCCCATTTTGACCGAACCTCGCAGCGTAAATATTGACAATAACAGCATACTATGCACTTATATATAGAGGGTGAATTGTTCTACAAAATGAGACCAACAACTGCCATATACAAGATTGCTGAGATATTTGTCATTTTATGAATTTGGGATGTCATGGCACATTTATAAACACATTATGACCCGCATCCTGACTTGTAAAAGAGCTATGTAGCAAAGAAATATATACAATCTTTTAAGGCGTTTGTCCTACAAAATCAAACTAATTTGGCTAATATATCTGCACCAGTCTTTGAGATATAATCCTCAATATGTTTTGTCGGCTCACTCGAACACATTTGGCCAGAATTTACGGCCCGAAGGAGTTGGAATCTGTTTTTACGTCCAAAACGGCACCAATAGAATATTAAGCTTTCGAATGAGCCACCGCGCAAGTCAATCCAGCCAATCTCAGATGCGTGTCAACAAAAAATCCAGAAACAGACACGCTAAAAAATTACAACTCTGGCCAGGGACATTTTTTGGATACATATCAACTGACTCGCTGATACCTTGACATCTCTCTCAATTGTGCACCATAATTGTAACAGACAGGTTTCAAAGTTTCAAATAGATTGGTTTCAATAGATCATAATTTGTCTTATTTTCACCTGATATGTTTTCCCATTTCCAAAAAGAATCGCTGCTCAAAAAGGCCGGTAGTATATTAGCCATCTCATCCTTAGACCACTGGTTTGCAAAAGAAATGCGTTCGAAAATTCCTATTCATTCTTCAAAATCATCTCCGAAGTTTTCATAATAAAGAGGGATATGATCAGTACCAAAAAGTGTGGATCGTTTTGACGCGCGACATTCAGTCCGTGTTGACAAAACCCAATGTTTTACCGCAAATATAATTTCACAAATATTGACCACATTGGTCTATCTCGGAAATATCACAAAGCGAATATTTTTTTCCAGAAACACTCAAAACCATCAACAGATTTTGGGTTTTGATAGGCTTATTTTCGATCCAGGCTTGTTGCACCAAAATGTAACATACGTGGTTCTAGGGGTGTTTAGTGCCTCCGTACACAAACTACCACAATTTCCAAAGAAATACTCCAATGAGATTTCCAATACTGTTTTATTAGCTTATTCGTAAGGTATTAACGTGCCACCACTTATTAACAAATATAGTTTATTTCTTTCAGTACAATACAGCACAATGCAAATAATACACATCTGAAACACATAAACGGCTGAACCGTACTCAAGTAACTTCGTAACTCTAGAGACAGAGTGAAGCTCTGAGCTAACTGCGCAATCGCTTAAATACTCTTTTTTAACCTGATTTCTATGAACTCAAAAGAAGGCTGGGTTTCAAAAGTCCTTAATCTGTTAATTTTTCACATAATTGCTGCCAACCGGGTTGCCAATTCTTAGAACTGTAAAATTCCCTCTCTAGTATACATATTAATTTTTGCGTTAGAGAACCTCTTAAGTACAAATTTCGAGCGCGATAACAAATTTCGGTGCAACCCAAAGTGCAAATGGATACAACCGAATGCAAACACCGTACGTGACGACGAACTGCGGGACGTTTCAAACGATGAGCACATGGAACAAGTGCTACCAACAACAATCGGTGCAATACAAAACGACGGGTATAGATATTACGGCCCTCCTTGGGTTGGGGGGGAAATCAGGGAAGGGGCCCACCATCTTTTCAGGTATAGCCCCCATAGTCTCTGGACCCCAATCATCTCTCACCCCCAAAACCGATCTCTTCGAGATCAGGGTCACCCCTTTTCAGGTATAACCTCCGATATGCTGATTCAACATTCTTATATTTTCGGATTTTTGGGGGATATGGAGGCTTTTCTGGCAATTTTTTCCTAAAGCTTCGCTTTAAGATTCTTCCCCCCTAACCCCCCGGGGGCAGGGAATAACCGGAACCGGAACCAGCAACCGGAACCGTCCATTTAAACCGGATCCGTAACCGGAACCGGAACCTGGTCTTCGAAATTTATATAGTAAAAAAGATGATGGAAGAAATCAAGGTATAGTGGATTTAAAATGCATTAAAAATAACTTTTACATTAAATTTAATGTATTGCGATGGTATTATTGCCTTTCTGAAACTTTAAAGAGACTGAGGAAGCTAATAATGTTTATTTATCGATCAAATATGTGTATTGTTGGACATTCAGAGCAAAAAAGTCTTCCACTATACACCATTGCGTAAACTGCATCAAATCGAATGTGCTTACAAAGCTTGGAGCTTAGAATACACACTTTCGCTCTGTCTCCAGTCGCCTCCCTTTACTACACATACGTTTGTTGCATGTTCTTCTGTAGGAAACTTAAAATTATTGGTTTATATGATTCTAAGAGAAAATAATAGATAGAAGGTAATTTTCTGATCAGTGGTCAGAGACACTGTTTAGGCTAGCGTTGGACAAACAGTGCCCGTAAGTTAGATCATAATGATGAAAGCTTTCTAATCAGAATGCTATAGATGAGACACACTGTGATGCTGCTCGCACAGTTTCAATAAATACAGTTCATTGCCAAGAAAGCAGTTTCTAGCTGCGTTGCAGATAACGTTAGTTTACTTCAATTTAGACTGATTTACCAAGTTTACAAGCGCACTGGCGGGTGCTTGACGCAATTTATGTTAGCCAAGTATACCCTAAGTACTTCTGTGTAAGCCATATTCTGTTACCGAGTTGGACCGATTTAATTCAAACGTATCCCACAGACTTCTGGATGTGTAAAATAGCTGCTACAAACATCGACCTGGCTTTGATTTAACAAACTCCTGCAGGTTATTATGAAAAATTCCTGCTCAAATTATGTGCCCTATCTACGTTTCACACGACAAATGGGTTAGTTAATCTTTTCTTTTGCTTGGTTGTATTGGAGCTTGATCATTGTATAATATATATTACATATGTTTGAATTACAGAATGAAGCAAAAAACGTGGAAAATTTCAAAAAAAATTTTAAACCGGAATTCCGGTATCGGTATGGTTTTTGCCCTTTGCCGGAACCGCAACCGGAACACGATTTTCGCCGGAACCGGAATTCCGGTTACTCCCTGCCCGGGAGGGTAATTTTTCCTGCTCTTTCCAATGGAGAAGGTTTCAGGGCTGTATCTCTTAAGGGGGCTTCAGCAAGAGGCCCTAATTTCAGGGGTCACAATTTTTTTAAAAATGTGGATTTTGGGTTTTTTTTACATTTTTTTACCATAACTTTTTATTGGATTTTACCGATTTGGCTCAAGTTTTGACATGACATAGAAGATCGCATGTGCAATCGAACGGTGTATGGCGCGAATTTGTAGGTAGTCAGGGTAACGACATATGGAGCCCGATACTGGCAATGCAAGCGAGAACTGATATTTTAAATGAAATTCTTATGCGTTTAAATGGATGGATTTTTGGCATTGGTCATATCTTGATTAAGTTTAGTGGGAGAACAGCTTAGTACGGGGGGTCCGGGGGGCGGAGCTCCCCGGCTTAGGCTTAGGCTTAGTCTAAGGCTCAGGCTTAGTCTAAGACTTAGGCTTAGCCTAAGGCTTAGGCTTAGTCTAAGGCTTAGGCTTAAGCTTAGTCTAAGGCTCAGCCTTAGTCTAAGACTTAGGCTTAGTCTAAGGCTTAGGCTTAGTCTAAGGCTTAGGCTTAGTCTAGGGCTTAGGCTTAGTCTAACATTTATATTGCAACGTAAATTATAACAACTTACAATTAAAAAGGATGTTGATCGCGAGTTTGGCCCACTACAGCTCCGAGGATGTTGTAGAAGAAACGGCGGCGCCACTGAAACTCGATCAAAGTACGGTGAAACAATGTGTTGGGTATGCCTTGTCGACGCCTCATGAAGTTTTTAAGGGTTCCCCAGAGGCCATCGATGTTCCGCGTGTGGGCATGGACGTTGTCTGGGTTAACGAACTGGCGGCTGTGATGATTGACCGTTGCATGAAGATATGGCTCCCGGGGGGTTGGTGGGGGGGGGTGTGGTGGGGTGTGTGGGGGTGGTGTTTTTTTTTTTTTGTTGTTTGTTTTTTTTTTTTTTTTTGTTTTTTTTTTGTTTTTTTTTTTTTGGGGTTTTTTTTGGTGGTTTGTTGTTTTTTTGGTTTTTTTTTTGTTTTTTTTTTTTTTTTTTTTTTTTTTTTTTTTTTTTTTTTTTTTTTTTTTTTTTTTTTTTTTTTTTTTTTTTTTTTTTTTTGTTTTTTTTTTTTTTTTTTTTTTTTTTTTTTTTTTTTTTTTTTTTTTTTTTTTTTTTTTTTTTTTTTTTTTTTTTTTTTGGTTGATGGGGTAAGCGGCGGAGACCTTGGACATAAGTTTGGTAACTGTCCGTGGTGACGCGTGTGCCGGGCCGTATATGTTGCTGGATAAGAGGTATGATGGTCGCAGCGGTACGATTAGCAACCGAAAACAAAAGGCAGTTGCCGGTTTGACGCTCGATCAAGCCGACGACCCATCCATGTTTCCTTCTGGGCATGCCGCGGTTATATTTTTGCCGAAAGAACATGGATTCGTCCACCTCAACATCAAGGCCTGGCCCTCCGAGCACAGTATTTTGGCAGTGTTGATTATCGTAGGCCACAGCAATGTCACGATAGTTGCTGTGTCTGATGCAATGTTAGCCTGCTGCATAATCCATTCAGTGGGCAAATTGTCGATGTAGGCAAACATTACCAAAAGTGCAGTGAACAAGGAGATGTGTTGGCCGGCAAAGAATGAGTTATGGCGTATAGAGGACTTGTGGCGACATGCTTTGCATCGCCATTCATAATTGTCACCTCGGCCTAAGTCGCCTCGAGCCGCTAGATACATGGCCTCGCCGCATTCACAGTTCCGGGAATTTGCAATTAAACCCCATCCAGCCGCTAGTTCTAGGTTTTTGGTTGGGGGTGGGTTTGTTTTTTGGTTGTTTGTTTTTCGGGGGGTGGGGGGGGTTTTTGGGTGGTTGGGTGGTTTGTTTTGTTGTGGGTGGTTGGGTTTTGTTTTTTTTTTTTTGTTTGGTGGTTTTTGTTTTTGTTTGGGTTTGGGGTGTGTGTTTTTTTGTTTTTTGTTGTTTGTTGGTTTGAGGTTTTATTTGGTTGTTTTTGGTTGGAGTTGAGTTTTGTTGTTTTGTGCTCTTTTTGTTTGTTGTGTTTTTTTGTAGGATTTTTTGGTTTTTTTTGAGTTATAGGGTTTTTTTGTGGTTGTTTGGTGTTGGAGGTGGTTTTTTGGGTTTTTTGTCTATAATATGTGTTGCGTTTTAATGTTTTGATTTGCTGTTATGTTGTTTTTTTTATATTTGTTTGCTGGGTGTCTTGATGTTGTAGGTTTGTGGTGATTTGTTTGTTTCTTTATCGTTTGGATGTGTTAGCTCTAAATCTGGTTTATTTTTGGTTTTATAAATTTGCTTTTTGCTATCTTTTATGGGTTGTTTTTTTTTTTGTTGGTTGTTTGGAGTTTTTGTATTATATTTATATTTTTTATGGTTTAATTTTAGGTTGGTATGGTATGTTTTTGCTTTGGGGATGTACTCGGGTTGGTTTCTGCGGGAGGGGGAGTTTTTTGTTTTTGGTGGTTTCGGGGTGTATCTTTGGGGGTTAGGAGGCTTTTGGGGTCTTTTTTTATGTGGTTTTGGGTTTTTTTTATTTTTTTTATTTTTATTGGTTTTCTTTTGGTTTGTTTTAATATAGATCTGTTGCGTGTTGCGCGTTTGTAGGTAGTAGGGTCATATGGAGATGGTGGAGATATATTTTAATGATTTTTGGTTTATGGATGGATTTTTGGTTGGTTATTTATTGTTTGTGGGAGTATTATGGTTCGCTTTTAGCGGTTGGTTGGTTGTCTGGCTCGGTTGTCTGTTAGGTTGTGGTTGGTTGTTTGGTTGGTTGTTGTCTGGGCTGTTGTCTGTTTCTTTACTCTGGTTGGTTGTCTGGTTGTTGTTTGGGTTGGTTGTCTTTTATATTGGGTATTTTTTTGAAGGCGTTCGCGTTGGTCGTTTTAGTGTGTAGGAGGGCGCTGTTATGTGTGATGTGTTGGGTTGTTGTCGCTCTGTTTTTGGGTTCGAGTCATGTTCGCGTGTGGGTGGTTGTCTGGGTTGTGCGCTTCGTTGTGATATGCTCTGGGTCGGGCTTGGATGTTTGTTGTGTGGGTGTGTGGGGGTGTTGTCTGGATGAGGTTGTGTGGGGGTCTTGCGGGTTGGGTTTTGCATGCTTGTTTCCTTCGGGCTGCGGTTTTTTTTGCCGGCTTGGATTCGTCCCCTCTCGGCCTGGCCTCAGCCAGTTTTCGGCAGTGTTGATTTCGTGGCGCTGTCGATAGTTTGTGTCTGTGTGTTCTCTGATTCTTGTGGGCTTGTGATGTAGGCATTCAAGTGCGTGGAGATGTGTGTCGGCGGCGAGTCTCCTAGTGTGCGAATTTTATCCATTATATCGCTGTTACCACTTTATATTATTTTCTTTAATATGATTTTCTCACCCTAGTTCTTATGTCGTCATATGTCCGACATTGTTGTACAAATTGGGTGTAGGTCATACGAATGTTATCAACATTGTTCCGTTGAAAAACTCTAATAGGGTTAATAATGTTAAATTTGTTATTTGTTGGGCGTTCGCGGGCAGCCATTACTATATTTAATGTGATTAGTTATTATATTATTGAAATTAGCCTGAACGTTAAGAAATATATTTTGAATATGGTAACATTTTATATCGTTGAACTCGTCTCGTGGAGGTCAGTAGTTCGAAAATGGTTTTTCAGCCATAACTAGCTAAAGAGTGAAAATATTATGATAAATAAGGCACGGTTGAATTTGATTCGTCATTCTGCGTGTATCTATGCTACTTATGTCTATTTTGCTCATAAATTTTTTTTCTCGATTTTTCAACGTACCGAGTACTGAGGGCAAAATTTGAAAAATTTCAAAGTTGTTGGAATATGGTCAAATTTGATACCGTTGAACTGGCCTCGTCGAGCTGAGTCGAATGGTACCAAAATCATCGCCGTACGATGATTCCCTGATTTCCCCCCCAACCCAAGGAGTGCCGATATTACGGTGCAACGCCTATGGTAGCGCAGTACAATCAAATCCCAATCGCGTGAAGCAATTCGATGATTAATCCCGGAGTACCTTTGGCAACAGCAACACCGTACGCATGTCAATACCATCAACCACAACAAGCGATAACAACAAAGGGTCAAACCATAAATCAAGTAGAAGAAGTACAAGAAACCAAAGAAACGACACAAGTCCCAAACACAACGCAACAACCAATTGGTCAAGCAATCATGGTTAAGATGGAAAACGAAGTTCGAAATCTACAACCGTACAAGGACGAGTCAAGTTTCGAGAAATTCCGAAAAGAAGTAGAAAAAGCGCTGGCTTAAGATGGAGTTGATGACTAACAAGAGAAGTTGCGAGTACTAAAAGCAAAGATGCGCGGAAATTCGGAGGAACACTTGGAAGTATTGACGCTCCAAAACGCTAAAGAACTCAGTAACTACAATGACTTGGTCAAAAAGTTCAAAGAAAGATTCTATATTTCCAAGACGTTGACGAACCACATGATCAAGTTGCAAAGTCTACGACAAACGAGAACGGTCAAAGACTTCGTTGATGGGCTACGGGTCTAAAAGCAAGACACTTTGGCAAAGGTATACCCGATCTAATCATTGAAGAAGTCCTCAAATCCGCGTTATTACCTTGTTAAAGAATGAAACCCGAAACCGACTATGCGTGACAAAGGAAGAAACCTTCGCAATACTGACGGAGAAAGCCGAAACGGTAGAGAACCTCGACCAACAAATGACACAAGGATTAGTAAGTGTAAGCGAACAACGGCCAAGATACCGAGAGATTCAATCCAACCAACCGTGGCCACCGAACGTCAAACAAGCAAGACGAAGTATGGATATGGCGACAGATGATACAAAAACCACAAACGCAATGGTGATCGCAGCGGTGGAGCAACCAACCGATGCAAGTACATCAACCACAGCAACAACAAACCGTGCAAATGTGTGCAACATCGATACCGATGATACCAATGCAAACCGGTATGAATTACCAACAACCGATGCAATCATATAGACAAATGGGAGCACACCATTCGGTACCGCAAACGATGCAAGTACCGCAACAACCAGTGCAACCACAAATAAATTAGCAACAACAACAACAAAGTATGCCAACACCGGTGGCAAACCAACAGCAACAGAACCGACAAATAGTGATTAATCAAATGCCACCAAGGTGCAGTAATTGCGGAAGATTGGGCCATAGGTCGGAGCGATGTGCCCTAATAAATGCGGGACAAAGTACAAGAGAAACCCGAACAGAAAACCAACAATAAAACCAAAACGATATCGAATACTATCAAGGTGACCGAATCAATCAAACGAGACGAAGAAAAATCGACCATCAAAATCGAGTGGGATAGAAAGAAAAGAAAATACTCAAAAAGAATTTGCCGCGGACGAAAAGAAACAAACGTTCGCAGAAGTGAACCAAATAGATCAAAAACAACACGAACCGTGTAGCGATCCGACAGTTCTTTCAAGATACCACATCAGTGCGTATCTGGAAGGAACTAAGAAAGTTCGAGGTCTAGTTGATACTGGATCACAAATAACGATCATTAGTGAAGAACAATATGAAAATCATTTCAAGCACCTACCACTCAAAGAAACCGCACTGTGCGCAGTTGGATTCAATTCGAATCTAACAGAAAGAGCGGCAGGATACTTCTCCGTACAAGTCCATCTCGCAAAGAAAGTACGAAAGATACGGTTCATCGTAACCAAGAATTTTCCGAAAGTCGCGATATATGGACATGATTTCTTGGCAGCGTTCGAATTGGTGATCGATTATCAAGAACTACGAATCAAGATGAACGGTCAGCCGATACATCATTGTTGAAGAACTAACGAAATGGGATCGGTCAATAAAGAAGATGACCATCACATCGAAATTTGCAAGTGTTCGTATAGACAAGTGCTCCCACCATGGTCAGCGAAGTTCATCGAAGTGAAGATCCCGGAAGGAACAAAAGAAGGTGACACGGTAATGGTGGAACCTCTGATGAAGACCAACGACGGATTGGCAATACCGAACAGTATCGCCCAAGTGGAAGAAGGCAAAATCACGATACCGGTGTGCAACCTAAACACAGTCGAAATGCAGTAATTGCGGAAGATTGGGCCATAGGAAGCAGGGACGTGCCCTAAGAAATGCGGGACAAAGTACAAGAGAAACCCGAACAGAAAACCAACAATAAAACTAAAACCGATATCGAATACTGCCAAGTGACCGAATCAACAAAAATGCGTGAACATGTAACAGATCCATGTTGGATCGTTACCAGGTAGGTTAATCCTGGCCACAGCCTAACGACCAGCTTTTACGGATTCAGCCACGGATATCCGCCTAAGGCGAATGCCCCACGTGAATGACTTCGAAAGGACACGAAGCCGTTTCTCCCACATCAAAGTACGCATGCGCACACTCGGAACAGACTGGAAAACCGTTGACATTTTGTACCTAAGAAAACCGCGCGTTGATTCCTTGTTTAAGGGAGCCGACTGCACGAATCCCCTTGGTCGATTCAGTTATTTTCACTATATACAATACCGATCAAGAATCGCAATATGTATTTTCAGTATATATATTTCGGTTTGCACTGCCTACATTTTAGTGATCGGAATGGTAATTGTTACTATTTCAGGAACCAGTTGTAGTGGAACTACATTTTTTGAGCGGAGCGACGGCACTAGTAATGTGAACGTACTCAATGTCTTGGGAATATATTATTACCCAGACAACAATGAGTAAATGAAAGAATAGTTTTATTCCGCTCGAACGAAAAGCAAGACAAAGGAAGTCACGTGGCTTATATAGCATGGTGATGAATGGTAATCGAAGCACAGCAATGAAATCATAGGACACGGAGTCTGAAAATAATTTTGCCTATAACATTCGTACTATACTATTCCTGTATGTACAATGCATCTATTCTCTTATTTCCCCATGGAAAACTCAACGCATATGCCATTAAAACGACTCTACGACCAATAATTAAGCTGTTATGAGCTTAATTAGGGTGTTAATTAGCTTAATTAATGATAAAATTGGCAAGTTGCCAAACTTCTAAAATACCAGGTGCACATCCTCTCATGATAAGCTTTCGAACAAAAAAAAGTTTTTTGAAATAGGTTCAGTGGTTCTTGAGATCCATGAAAGACTAACGGACGAACGGACATCGACTTTTTTGCTCCCAGACAAAAAATAGAAAGCTTCGCTCGGCGACCTCGCTCCGCTCAACGAATAATTGTAATATCATTATTGTTGGTCTTCACTGTACCATATTGATTGTTTTGCCATAAAAGCACACATTGACATTATTTGTATATATATTATTACTATTGCTGTTTTATCGCATCATACCATTTCTGTTTGCCATAAAGGCACCCATTTGCGTATTCGATTTGTGTACTATAACCATGATTATATCGATTGTACATAATATTCATATCGTTGTTTTTGCACATACCTATTGGTAAATTGATTGTATCGATTCCGTATACCCGATCTATACCGTAAATCATATGTGAATTGTTGTAACCGTATATATTGTTGTTGTCGTAGCATTTCTATACTGATATCGTCGTACTCGTTTCGTTGATTATGGCTATAAGGCACGTATTTGTATGTAATTTTCATGTTACATCCATAATTATTGTATATTGTTGTACCTTTGATAGTTACAGTTGTAGAGGTGCACGCAACCGTCAGGAACCCAGAATTGGTTAGGTTGATTCTCTAGTAAATAGTTCGGGATTTTGCGCATATAAATTAGTATATATTTATATAGGTAGAACCGTTCGGGTTTGGTGAGCCTTGTCATACCCAATTCGCGAATAAGTAGGATGGTACGACTCCCCGAACGCCCCGATATATATAGGAAATAACCCCAACCCGGTCGGTCCTCCAGGACTACGAGGTTTAGCCGCATTTGGTAGGATAGAATTGGCCATGACGGACACCCGTCACGACCGTCCTCATAAGTAAGGACCACAAAAATGTTGGCTGTTCGCTCTAGAGCGAACAGCGAATAAGTAAAATTGCTGAAAAATATAAGTGAAAGCTTAAAATATCAAAATTCCTAGTGTTCAATGTTATCATTGACTCTGGATAAATTATCAAAATAAACTGAGTTTTGAAATATCAACGAAAATTCGGAATTGAAAGTTGCGGCTCTGGCCCATAACTCCGGAACCGTTGAGCAATCAGAAATTAAGGACTGAACAATTTCGATAGAGGATTTTATGGTCTTTAAAACAAGACTGGTCCCGTGGATATCCGCTCAGGATCAGCGGACTTATTAAGAAGTAACTATGTAAATAAATACTGGTGAAACTCGCTTGTACGCCCGCCTCTTTTGATAGCCAACGTATGCAATAGAGAAAACATCATACAACGAGTACAAAAACAATCAACTAACAATTTAATAATTCAACAAAACCCTAAATTGACCGTGAAAAGAACGTTAAAGAATTCAAACGGACACTCGAGAAAAATCTCATTTTTCATGCCAAGTATAAAGCAGAAGTGTGAAAAATATTTGCCACACAATATTTTTGACACTCGCAAAGAGCTTGTTGGCCCAAAAAACCCATATTTGACACTAAAACCAACAATAAACAGACATTTAGGTGCATTTCCCTCGACTTTTCACAAAATATGAAATTTGGTGCCAACTATAAGCTTATAGACTCCAGATTGGGAAGTAGTTGACAAACTTGTTATATATCATTGGAAAGCCTGGTAAAGCTACTTGGAATAGGCCTATTAGTTTGTGGATACTTCGTTTACTTGTTGAGAAATGTCGCAAAAAATTTTAAAGGTAGCCCGAAAAATGCGCCAAAATGACGTCATTTTGCCCCATAACTTTTCTCACGGGAAAAAATTCAAAAATTCGGGCTCCGTCACTACACTAAATCGACCATTGCTGTTCGAATGAGCTATGTTGTATCAAAATCCGCCCAACCGTTATCGAGATCCAGGTGTGACAGATACACAGACAGGACCTCCTCAACCCTCCTCCAGAGCCAAAATTGAAAATTCTCGTTCCACTCGCTCGCCTCGCTCTCTCATTCCACTCGAATTCAATGACAAATAAATCACACATATTCAAATAACTCAATAAATAATCAAGACATATATATATATATACCATATCGTCAGATTCCTTGAAACCGATGCTTTCATTTGAGCCCGAAACGGACCCGCTGCGCTCACATTTGGGTACCTTTCCCCGTGAAAATCGCAGAAATTATGCCCGATAGGCGTGTAACCCACCATTAGACTCCCGTTGTCAAATCCGACACAAATATATACCCAACATGTCATAGAAAAGCAACCAGAACTCGCGGGAGCCGCATTAAACACCTTAATCATTCATAAAATTTATGATGGGCTCGCCCGAGATCCCACCATCCCTTTTTGTCGTCCAAAGATGGACCTATTACATACCAGAATGCTCGGCTCGAAGAGCCAAGCCCGGATCTAAGGCCCACTTGGCACTTTGGCCATCACTGAGGGAAGGGCACCCTCATTTTCACCCTTTGTCCTTGTTTGTTTACTTAAGCCGCATCTCTTTTCTACGGATGCCGATCCCTAATATGTAAGCACACACGAACAAAATTGGCCATGGTCCCAACAACGGATACTACGGGAACAACAACAAGATTAGGGGAGATAAGAGCTTTCAAGCTAGCAAGGATTAACAAATGATCGCTACACATGGCTATAGCGACCGCAAACCCTTCTTTAACTAATGCTCTGAAACGTGCCAAGGTCCCGCCGACAATAGGCCCGACGCTTCAAGATACGGTTGTGTTTCCAAATCACCTGCAGAAGATTTTGCCCTCTACAAACAACTACTTTGAGTTAGTATTTAATCAGTATAACTTCGTTTCGCCAAAGGTTGTGTTTCGTACAGTTAATTGACTGGAAACCATTGAAGTATTATAAGTAGATGTCCGTTCAGATTTAAACAAAATTTAGTCAATTAGCTCCTCCGGGTACATAGAAGGTGACAAACATATTATTACTAAATACTACGGAGGTCATTGCATCTTCTTTGACTCGTCTATTTGTAGTGTCTATGAACTCTGGTCTGTTTGTTCCTCAGTGGCATGGCTCTAAGGTAGTTCCTATCTATAAAGGTGCAGGAGACAGAAATAAATGTTGTAATTACCGGCCCATTAGCCTAACGTCTAGTGCTGGCAAGATATTGGAATCAATTGTTAAAGATCAACTAACGACTTTACTAATGGAAAATAATTTGTTATACGATTCGCAGCATGGATTCCGACCTCTCCGGTCGACGACTACCCAACTACTAGATTTCCTTAATTTTGTAACTCGGACCATTGATCAGAACGATTGGGTCGACGTAGTTAACATTGATTTCTAAAAGGCATTTGACAAGATCAACATTGCAGCATTACTTACCATGCTCGAGGTTTATGGTGCTTCGGGGTCTTTACATTCTGATGGTTTACCAGATACACGATTGAGCCGCCGACAAATTGTGTCGGTAAATGGTGCTTCTTCGGACTGGTCGAATGCAACTAGTGGAGTCCCACACGGCTCGGTCTGGGTCCCCTATTCTTCATCATGCTTGTAAATGACATCGACGAGCATGTATCGTGTGCGGTATATAAATTCGCCGATGACTTGAGATTGGCCCGTAGAATTCTCCGACACAACCCAAATGCAGATTTTGATGCGTTGCAATGTGACCTGGATGGCTTGTCAAGTTTTTGTAGTGAATGGTGCGTTACAATAAACGATTTGAAAAGTCATGTCATGAATTGTGGTGCCGGAAATCTGTGTGCCATGTATAGTTTAGTAAATAACGCGCTGAATATAGTAGACTCACATAAGGACCTCGAAGTTGTTGTATCAAATGACTTGAAGTCTTCTCACCATTGCGCTGTTGTGGCCGCCAAAGCTTGGCAAGTTATATTTCTCCAGCGTAGAACAATTCGTCATTGGTCTAAATTCGTTTGGCTACAGCTGTATCGTTCTCTAGTAAGGCCTCATGTTGAGTATGCGGTGCCTACATTACGATAGGGATGTTGTCATCATCGAGAAAGTACAACGTTTGGCGACTAAGAATATTCGACATCGCCCCTATGATGAACGTCTCAAATATCTCGTAATACAATCGTTAGCTGCTTGTCGCGTCAGAAATGAACGGATGTTAGTGTATAAGATGGTTCACGGGCATGTAGCGTTGGACTTCACAAAGTTTTTTGTTCCGGGATTTGCTGCTACCCGGGGACACAATTTCAAACTAGAGTCAACTCGTCTCAACTGCCGCAGATATTTCTTCTCTCACCGTATCGTTCGTGTCTGGAACTCGTTGCCGCCTGGAGTGGTCAATGCGACTTTACTGTTACTGTTCAAAAATAGGCTTCACGACTCTGGTTTCCTCGATGCTTATGAATATTAACTTTTTTTCAACTCCATCGTGCCTCGCTCTAAGGCGAGGGTATGAAGCCCTTCGTTATGGTTCAACGCACTGGTTGTGGGCACTGTCACATGTATCTTCAACGTACCATATGGAGGGAAGAAATGGTACGTCATATCACTGAACATAGATGCCATAGCAAGCTAACGGCTATTGGCAATTGCGCTTTGGGACGTTGGGTTTGGAGCAAAGCGAAACATCCGTTTCGTGACATTTGTGTGGCTGTACCTTATGTGCAGTGCAATCGTCATAAACTTCTTTGTCAGATCATGCCACCACTGATTGCGGCAATGGACAAAATTACCATACAGGATGTTCAACTGCATTGGAATTTT
The DNA here is from genome assembly GCA_030248225.1 of Trileptium ribeirensis. Taxonomy (NCBI): domain Eukaryota; kingdom Metazoa; phylum Nematoda; class Enoplea; order Enoplida; family Thoracostomopsidae; genus Trileptium; species Trileptium ribeirensis. The sequence goes on along the minus strand of JASANE010022653.1, from coordinate 29,767 downwards.
CCATTCCGATTCGTCGTATGATGAACGATGACGGGCATCCGAAATTCAAGCTGGTATCCAGAAAATCGATAACATCGACATCCCGATTAGCAGAACGTTTTGCGAACGACGACAACGAGGTTTTGTTGGTCACCGATACCAAGCGGACATGTCTGATTTTACACGACATTTAGGGTGGACAATGCCCGATAACGCAATACGAACTGTGCCGCCTTTCTGTCGAAGTGACGAAGATTATATGGTAATGAATTCACGCTGACTCTCGTAATAGTTACAGCAAGTAAGCGCAGTTAAGCGGAGCGCGACGCGCTCCGTAAACTGTAACAATTGTTGGGTAAGGAACATACTTTGTTAAACTGCAAGCTCAATAGGAAATGTTAAACCAATGTGCCAACATCAAACACAGACAATGAAGGATCTTGAACAACGACGGGAACAGCATGTAGTTGGTTTGGAACAACGAATTAAAGAACTTACTGCTCAAGTAGCGAATTTGCAAAGCCCGAATGCCGCACTAAATGCTGAGAGACGCCGTGCAACAAGGAGAAACGTTGGCAAAGATAGAAGACAAAGCAGAACGGAAGTCACGGGAATTTAAGCAAAAGCGATGTCCTTATCCGATTCGAGGTATACTTCCACCTCCACGTCAGAGTGAAATTATCGTCATCGACTGGATGCATCGAGACTACAAACATATCCAAATATGGAGATTGTAGGTAAACATCTCGAAGCAGTGGATCATTCTTGCGTCGGACTTCTTACGCGAGTGGAGTCACGATAACAACCTAGGGAGCAGGGAATAACGGGAACCAAAATCTACTGGAACCAGCAACCGGAACCGTCCATTTAAACCGGATCCGGAACCGGAACCTGGTCTTCGAAATTTATATATTCGACGGTGGTATGTGGTTTGTTTTTTTTTCTGTTGCGGGTTTTTGCCTTTTGATTTGATGGGCTGTTTTTTATCGATCATTTGTCGTTTTTGGACTTTAGAGTGTCTTCTTCCGTTGCGGTATTGCTTCATCGATGCGTTACGCCGGGGGCCTTTTGCTTGTCTTATCGCCTCCCTTTACTACCTCGTTTGTTGGTGTTTCTTTGTGGACTTTTTCGTTGTGATTCTGATAATTTATTATGGTTTTTCTTCGTGGTCGGACCTGTTTTTGATGTTAGGCCTGTCGTTAATCTGTGTGTCTCCTTGGGCGGGTCTTTTGTTGGGTCGTACCTTTGTTTTGGCGCTCGTGGGCTTCGGGTTTTTGTCCTTGTCTTTTTTGCTTGGTTTTTTTGTTTGGCTTTGTTTTTTGTCTTCGTGCCCTTTGAAAATCTATTTACTGTGTGTGGTCTTGTTTGGTTGTTCGTTCTTGGTGGTTCTTTATTGGGCGTTTGTGTTGGGTTGGCTGTTCGGTTTTGCGTGCCCCTGTTTGTGGGTCGGTGTGTGGGGGGTTTCTTCCGGGTTCCGTTTTTTTGTTTGCTTGTGTTTCTTGTGGTGCGCTGGACGTTGGTTTTTGCGCGGTTGGGGTTTCTTTTTGTTCCGTCTTGGTCGTTGTCTCTGGGTGTTTCGGTTGTTAAATGAGTCTAAGTAATAAGAAATGTAAAAACCTGGTGTTTTCTTTTAATGTGGTTTGTTGTTTTCGGGGCTTTTTTTTATTTGGATATTTTTCCTATCTTCGTTGTTTTAGGTTTTCTTTTTTTTTTCTTTTTCTGAATAGACTTTTCTTCGCTGCGCTCCCTGAGGTGTTTCTTAGTTCTCGACCTGCGATGATTCTCGCCTCTGTGTCTTGCGTAATTTACGCCTAGGACCGGACAAACTCAGAAGCTTACATATGGACCGGATATTTTCTACAAAATATTCGACATGATTCCCAATGCACAACAGCGTCTATTACAATGTCAATATGCATTAATAGCCCCATAAACAGTTTGTCTTCCAAGAATCCGTATAACTTATACGTTCTGAAAAGATATACACAGTTACGTGCCAATATTAATGAATATCTTTATATGTATGCATATAAATATTTTTGATTTTCTTTTTGTGGTAAAAATTACGATTTTTTGGTACACCGCTACGTATTTCTAAAACAACATAATTTTAGCTATTCGGAAATTGAAAAAAAATCTGACTATGCTATATTTATGGTTTTGCCTGCTGATATTCACTTTCACTAGCACCCCCAAGCAGGTCCAAGCATACCTAACGACACAGTCTCGATCTACAAACAGGGGTCACGCAAAACTTTATCCAAAACCGGAGTGCGACCTCCAATCTAGAGAGAATGCATAACTGAAACTTTACCAAACCGAACCAGATATTTCCAGTATACAATACCTTGGTCACACACAAGGTGTACTAAACGTTTTTTGGTTCAAAGGGCATCGTATATGATCAAAACACTAACCTATAACAGGATGCATCAAGCAAATAAAGATCATAGGTATCAAAATAACACTTTATTTCAAACCACCAAAACTACATGGTCAACACGGGTAGCACTTCATGTAAACTATAATGGTACGACCTCTAATAACTTAATTATACAGCATTCTACCAATTAAGGGTTATCATCATATATTTAACTACGGCACGTTGTCCAATATATAAAAAGTGCTGACCACTATCAGAAAATTACCTTCTATATATATTTATTTTATCTTAGAATCATATAAACCAATAATTTTAAGTTCCTACAGAAGAACATGCAACAAACGTATTAGAAAGGGGGCGACTGGAGACAGAGCGAAAGTGGTATTCTAGCTCAAGCTGTAACACATTATTGAAGCAGTACACGAACGGTGTATACGACTTTTTTGCTCTAATGTCCAAAACCACATATTTGATCTATAAATAAAAATAATTAGCTTCCTAGTTTTTAAGTTTCAGAAAGGCAAAAATACCATCGCTACTTAGGTTAAGTAAAAGTTATTTTTAATGCATTTTAAATCCACTATACCTTCATTTCTTCCATCATCTGTTTTACTATATATAAATTTCGAAGACCAGGTTCCGGTTCCGGATCCGGTTTAAATGGACGGTTCCGGTTGCTGGTTCCAGTAGATTTTGGTTCCCGTTATTCCCTGCTCCCTAGGTTGTTATCGTGACTCCACTCGCGTAAGAAGTGGTCGCGATCGATCCACTGCTTCGAGCTGTTTACCTACAATCTCCATATTTGGATATGTTTGTAGTCTCGATGCATCCAGTCGATGACGATAATTTCACTCTGACGTGGAGGTGGAAGTATACCTCGAATCGGATAAGGACATCGCTTTTGCTTAAATTCCCGTGACTTCCGTTCTGCTTTGTCTTCTATCTTTGCCAACGTTTCTCCTTGTTGCACGACCATCTCAGCCATTGGTGGTCGGGTTTGCAAATTCGCTACTTGAGCAGTAAGTTCTTTAATTCGTTGTTCCAAACCAACTACATGCTGTTCCCGTCGTTGTTCAAGATCCTTCATTGTCTGTGTTTGATGTTGCAATTGACGTATTTCCTGTTGAGCTTGCGATTTCGCGATCTGTTCCTTACGCAACAATTGTTCCAGTTCTACAACGCGTCGCTCGTTAACTGCGTTAACTTGCTGTAACTGTACCAAGTCAGCGTGAATTCGTACCGTGTGATCTTCGTCACTTCGACAGAAAGGCGGCACAGTTCGTATTGCGTTATCGGGCATTGTCCACCCTAAATGTCGTGTAAAATCACATTCCGCTGGTATCGACCAACCTCGGTCGTCGTTCGAAAACGTTCTGCAATGGGATGTGATGTTATCGTTTTCTGACCAGCTGAATTTGGAAGCCCGTCATCGTTCATCATACGACGAATCGGAATGAAAATTCCAATGCAGTTAACATCCGTATGGTAATTTTGTCCATTGCCGCAATCAGTGGTGGCATGACGACAAAGAGTTTATAGATTCACTGCACTAAGGTACAGCCACAAAATGTCACGAAAGGATTTTCGTGCTCCAACCCAACGTCCAAAGCGCAATGCCAATAGCTTAGCTTCATGCATCTATGTTCAGTGATATACGTACTTTCTTCCCTCCATATGTACTAAATACATTACATCACAACCAGTGCGTAACCATAAGAAGGGCTCATACCCTCGCCTTAGAGCGAGGCACGATGGAGTTGAAAAAAAGTTAATATTCATAAGCATCGAGGAAACCAGAGTCGTGAAGCCTATTTTTGAACAGTAACAGTAAAGTCGCATTGACCACTCCAGGCGGCAACGAGTTCCAGACACGAACGATACGGTGAGAGAAGAAATATCTGCGGCAGTTGAGACGAGTTGACTAGTTTAAATTGTGTCCGGGTAGCAGCAAATGGAACAAAAACTTGGAAGTCCACCTACATGCCGTGAACCATCTTATACACTAACATCCGTATTTCTGACGACAAGCAGCTAACGATTGTATAGAGATATTTGAGACGTTCATCATAGGGGCGATGTCAATATTCTTAGTCGCCAAACGTTATTTCTCGATGAACAACATCCCTATCTAATGTAACCGCATACTCAACATACCTTCTAGAGACGATACAGCTTAGCAAACGAAAGACATGAGAATGTACCTGGAGAAATATAACTAAGTGGCACACAGCGCATGGAGAAGACTCAAGTTTATACAACAACTTCAGGCATTAGTCTACATTACGCGATTTACTAAACTATACAGACATTTCCGGACCACAATTCATACAACTTTAAATGATTGTAACGCACCATTCACTACAAAAACTTACAAGCCATCAGGTAATTGCAACGCATCAAAATCTGCATTTGGGTTGTGTCGGAGAATTCTACGGGCCAATCTCAAGTCATCGGCGAATTTATATACCGCACACGATACATGCTCGTCGATGTCATTTACAAGCATGATGAAGAATAGGGGACCCAGACCGAGCCGTGTGGGACTCCACTAGTTGCATTCGACCAGTCCGAAGAAGCACCATTTACCGACACAATTTGTCGGCGGCTAGATAAGTATCTGGTAAACCATCGGAGTAGAGACCCGGAGACCCCGTAGACCTCGAGCATGGTAAGTAATGCTGCAATGTTGATCTTGTCAAATGCCTTTTAGAAATCAATGTTAACTACGTCGACCCAATCGTTCTGATCAATGGTCCGAGTTACAAAATTAAGGAAATCTAGTAGTTGGGTAGTCGTCGACCGGAGAGGTCGGAATCCACGCTGCGAATCGTATAACAAATTATTTTCCATTAGTAAAGTCGTTAGTTGATCATTAACAATGGATTCCATTATCTTGCTAACACTAGACGCTAGGCTAATAGGCCGGTAATTACAACATCTATTTCTGTCTCCTGCACCTTTATAGATAGGAACTACCTTAGCGTCACGCCATTGAGGAACAAACAGACCAGAGTTCAGACACAATACAAATAGACGAGTCAAAGAAGATGCAATGACCTCCGTAGTATTTTGTAAAAATATGTTTATCACCTTATCTGTACCCGGAGCAGCTGATGACTAAATTTTGTTTAAATCTGAACGGACATCTACTTATAATACTTCAATGGTTTCCAGTCAATTAACTGTACGAAACACAACCTTTGGCGAAACGAAGTTATACTGATTAAATACTAACTCAAAGTATTTTGAGAGGGCAAAATCTCGGTGATTCTGGAACACAACGTATTTGAAGCGTCGGCTATTAGGGAACTGGCACGTTCAGAGATAGTTAAAGAAGGGGGGCAAGCATGTGTAGCGATATTTGTTAATCCTTGCTAGCTTGAAAGCTCTTATCTCCCCTAATCTTGTTTTGTTCCCGTAGTATCGTTGTTGGGCATAATTTTGTTCTGCGTTAAATTAATGATCTAAAAAAGAGATTAAGTAACAAACAAGGACAAAGGGTAAAATGAGGGTGCCCTTCCCTCAGTGATGCAAGTGATGCTAATCCGGGTTGGCTCTTTGACGAATTTGGTTGTAAAGTCCATCTTCCCGACACAAAAGAGTGGGATCTCGGGCGAGCCCATCATAAATTTAGAATGATTAAGTGTTTATCGGCTCCCCCGCAGTTCTGTTGCTTTTTATGAATTGGGTATATATTTTGTCGATTTGACAACGGGAGTCTAATGTGGGTTACACGCCTATCGGGCATATTTTTCTGCGTTTTCAGGGAAAGGTACCCAAATGTGAGCGCAGCGGGTCCGTTCCACGCTCAAATGAAAGCCTCGGTTTCAGGGAATCTAACGATATGGTCTATATATATTTGTCTTGATTTTTATTGAGTTATTTGAATATGTGTGATTTATTTGTATTGAATTCGACTGGAATGAGAGAGAAGCGAGTGGAACGAGAATTAAACATTTTGGCTCTGAGAGGTGTAGAGGACGTCCTGTCTGTGTATCTGTCACACCTGGATCTCGATAACGTTGGGCGGATTTTGATACAACATAGCTCATCGAACAGCAATGGTCGATTTCGTGTCGTGACGGAGCCCAAATTTTGAATTTTTTCCCGTGAGAAAAGTTATGGGGAAAATGACGTCATTTTGGGCACATTTTGGCTACCTTTAAAATTTTTTGCGACATTTCTCAACAAGTAAACGAAGTATCCACAAACTAATAGGCCTATTCAAGTAGCTTTACCAGGCTTTCCAATAATATAACAAGTTTGTCAACTACTTCCCAAACTGGAGTCTAAAAGCTTAAAGTTGTCCCCAAATTTAAAATAATGTGAAAAGTCGAGGGAAATGCACCTAAATGTCTGTTTATTGTTGGTTTTAGTCAAATATGGGTTTTTTTGGGCCAACAAGCTCTTTGCGAGTGTCAAAAATATTGTGTGGCAAATATTTTTCACACTTCTGCTTTATCTTGGCATGAAAAATGATTTTTCTCGAGTGTCCGTTTAAATTCTTTAACGTTCTTTTCACGGTCAATTTAGGGTTTTGTTGAATTATTAAATTGTTAGTTGATTGTTTTTGTACTCGTTGTATGATGTTTTCTCTATTGCATACGTTGGCTATCAAAAGAGGCGGGCGACAAGCGAGTTTCACCAGTATTTATTTACATAGTTACTTCTTAATAAGTCCGCTGATCCTGAGCGGATATCCACGGGACCAGTCTTTTTTAAAGACCATAAAATCCTTATCGAAATTGTCAGTCCTTAATTTCTGATTGCTCAACGGTTCGGAGTTATGGGCAGAGCCGCAACTTTCAATTCCGAATTTTCGTTGATATTTCAAAACTCAGTTTTGTTGATAAGTTATCCAGATACAATGATAACATTGAACACTAGGAATTTTGATTTTTAAGCTTTCACTTATATTTTTCAGCAATTTTACTTATTCGCTGTTCGCTCTAGAGCGAACAGCCAACATTTTCGTGGTTATTATGAGGAGGTCGACGGGTGCGATGGCAATTCTATCCTACCAAATGCGGCTAACCTCGTAGTCCTGGAGGCGCCGGGTCGGGATTTCCTATATATATCGGGGCGTCGGGGAGTGTACCACCTACTTCTCGCGAATTGGGTATGACAAGGCTCACCAAACCCGAACGGTTCTACCTATATAAATATATACTAATTTATATGCAAAATCCCGAACTATTTACTAGAGAATCAACCTAACCAATTCTGGGCCTGAGGTCTCACCTCTACACTGAACTATCAAAGGTACAACAATATACAATAATTATGGATGTAACATGAAAATTACATACAAATACGTGCCTTATAGCCATAATCAACGAAACGAGTACGACGAATCAGATGAAATGCTACGACAACAACAATATATCCGTACAACAATTCACATATGATTTACGGTATAGATCGGGTATACGGAACAATACAATCAATTTACCAATAGGTATGTGAAAAACAACGATATGAATATTATGTACAATGATATAATCATGGTTATTACACAAATCGAATACGCAAATGGGTGCCTTTATGGCAAACAGAAATGGTATGATGCGATAAAACAGCAATAGTAATAATATATATACAAATAATGTCAATGTGTTTTTATGGCAAAACAATCAATATGGACAGTGAAGACCAACAATAATGATATTACAATTATTCGTAGGAAGGCGGACGAAGCTTATTTTTGTTAGGAGCAAAAAAGTCGATTTGTCGAGTCTTATGACTAAGAACCACTAACCTATTTCAAAAACTTTTTTTTGTTCGAAAGCTATCATGAGAGATTGACCTGTATTTTAGAAGTTTGGCAACTTGCCAATTTTATCATTAATTAAGCTAATTAACACCCTAATTAAGCTCATAACAGCTTAATTATTGGTCGAGAATGCATATCCTTAGTTTCATGAAATAAGAGAATAGATGATTAATACAAATATATATACTAATGTTATGCAAAATTATTTCAGACTCCGTGCTATGATTTCATTGCTGTGCTTCGATCCATTCATCACCATGCTATATAAGCCACGTGACTTCCTTTGTCTTGCTTTTCGTTCTAGCGGAATAAAACTATTCTTTCATTTACTCATTGTTCTAGGTAATAATATATCCCAAGACATAGTGTCACATTCTAATCCGCGCTCCGCTAAAAATGTAGTCCACTACAACTGGTCCTGAAATAGTAACAATACCATTCCGATCACTAAAATGTAGGAGTGAAACCGAAATATATATACTGAAAATACATATTGCGATTCTTGATCGGTATTTATATAGTGAAAATAACTGAATGAAAATATGTTTAAACAAGAATCAGGGGTTATAAAAATGTACGTAGGTGATTATTACTTTATTGGAAAGTGTGAAATGAGTAGGAATAGTGTGAATCGTAAAACTGGAGTGTGCAGATCCTCCTTAACGATCAACATGATCTGATGTATCTGATATCATATTTTTTTTACTTCCATTTCTTAGACGCCTCTCTCTGAATCGACTATTTGTTTTATATATTTCTCTATTGCTTATAACGTGTGTCTCATCAGAGGTTCACCATTACCGTGTCACCTTCTTGTTCCTTCCAAAATCTTCACCTCGATGAACTTCGCTGACCATGGTGGGAGACTTGTCTATACGAACATCAAATTTCGATGTGATGGTCATCTTCTTTTTGACCGATCCCATTTCGTTAGTTCTTCAACAATGATGTATCGGCTGCCGTCATCTTAATTCGTAGTTCTTGATAATCGATCACCAATTCAAACGCTGCCAAGAAATCATGTCATATCGCGACTTTCGGAAAATTCTTGGACGATGAACCGATCTTTCGTACTTTCTTTGGAGAGCTTGAGGAGAAGTATCCTGCGTCTTTCTGTTAGATTCGAATTGAATCCAACTGCGCACAGTGCGGTTTTTGAGTGGTAGGTGCTTGAAATGATTTTCATTTGTTCTTCACTAATGATCGTTATTTGTGATCCAGTATCAACTAGCCTCAACTTCTTAGTTCCTTCCAGATGCGCACTATTGGTATCTGAAAGAACTGTCGGATGCTAACGGTTTTGTTTTTGATCTATTTGGTCACTTCTGCGAAGTTTGTTTTTCGTCCGCAGAATACTTTTGAGTATTTTCTTTTCTTCTCTCCCACTCGATTTTGATGGTCGATTTTTCTTCGTCTCGTTTGATTGATTGGCCTTGATAGTATTGATATCGTTGGTATTTTGGTTTTCTGTCGGGTTCTCTTGTACTTTGTCGATTTATTAGGGCACATCGCTCCGCCTATGGCCCAATCTCCGCAATTGCACCTTGGTGGATTTGATTAATCACTATTTTGGTTGTTTGTTATGGATACTTGTGTGTGTGCTAATTTATTTGTGGTTGCACTGGTGGGGCTTGATCGTGGGACCGAATGTGTGCTCCCATTTGTCTATATGATTGCATCGGTGGGTAATCTACCGGTGTTGGTATCATCGGTATCGATGTGCGCACATTTGCACGGTTTGTTGTTGCTGTGGTTGATGTACTTGCATCGGTTGGTTGCTCCACCGCTGCGATCACCATTGCGTTTGTGGTTTTTGTATCATCTGTCGCCATATCCATACTTCGTCTTGCTTGTTTGACGTTCGGTGGCCACGGTTGGTTGGATTGAATCTCTCGGTATCTTGGCCGTTGTTCGCTTACACTTACTAATCCTTGTGTCATTTGTTGTCGAGGTTCTCTACCGTTTCGGCTTTCTCCGTCAGTATTGCGAAGGTTTCTTCCTTTGTCACGCATAGTCGGTTTCGGGTTTCATTCTTTAACAAGGTAATAACGCGGATTTGAGGACTTCTTCAATGATTAGATCGGGTATACCTTTGCCAAAGTGTCTTGCTTTTAGACCCGTAGCCCATCAACGAAGTCTTTGACCGTTCTCGTTTGTCGTAGACTTTGCAACTTGATCATGTGGTTCGTCAACGTCTTGGAAATATAGAATCTTTCTTTGAACTTTTTGACCAAGTCATTGTAGTTACTGAGTTCTTTAGCGTTTTGGAGCGTCAATACTTCCAAGTGTTCCTCCGAATTTCCGCGCATCTTTGCTTTTAGTACTCGCAACTTCTCTTGTTAGTCATCAACTCCATCTTAAGCCAGCGCTTTTTCTACTTCTTTTCGGAATTTCTTGAAACTTGACTCGTCCTTGTACGGTTGTAGATTTCGAACTTCGTTTTCCATCTTAACCATGATTGCTTGACCAATTGGTTGTTGCGTTGTGTTTGGGACTTGTGTCGTTTCTTTGGTTTCTTGTACTTCTTCTACTTGATTTATGGTTTGACCCTTTGTTGTTATCGCTTGTTGTGGTTGATGGTATTGACATGCGTACGGTGTTGCTGTTGCCAAAGGTACTCCGGGATTAATCATCGAATTGCTTCACGCGATTGGGATTTGATTGTACTGCGCTACCATAGGCGTTGCACCGTAATATCGGCACTCCTTGGGTTGGGGGGGAAATCAGGGAATCATCGTACGGCGATGATTTTGGTACCATTCGACTCAGCTCGACGAGGCCAGTTCAACGGTATCAAATTTGACCATATTCCAACAACTTTGAAATTTTTCAAATTTTGCCCTCAGTACTCGGTACGTTGAAAAATCGAGAAAAAAAAATTTATGAGCAAAATAGACATAAGTAGCATAGATACACGCAGAATGACGAATCAAATTCAACCGTGCCTTATTTATCATAATATTTTCACTCTTTAGCTAGTTATGGCTGAAAAACCATTTTCGAACTACTGACCTCCACGAGACGAGTTCAACGATATAAAATGTTACCATATTCAAAATATATTTCTTAACGTTCAGGCTAATTTCAATAATATAATAACTAATCACATTAAATATAGTAATGGCTGCCCGCGAACGCCCAACAAATAACAAATTTAACATTATTAACCCTATTAGAGTTTTTCAACGGAACAATGTTGATAACATTCGTATGACCTACACCCAATTTGTACAACAATGTCGGACATATGACGACATAATAGAACTAGCGGCTGGATGGGGTTTAATTGCAAATTCCCGGAACTGTGAATGCGGCGAGGCCATGTATCTAGCGGCTCGAGGCGACTTAGGCCGAGGTGACAATTATGAATGGCGATGCAAAGCATGTCGCCACAAGTCCTCTATACGCCATAACTCATTCTTTGCCGGCCAACACATCTCCTTGTTCACTGCACTTTTGGTAATGTTTGCCTACATCGACAATTTGCCCACTGAATGGATTATGCAGCAGGCTAACATTGCATCAGACACAGCAACTATCGTGACATTGCTGTGGCCTACGATAATCAACACTGCCAAAATACTGTGCTCGGAGGGCCAGGCCTTGATGTTGAGGTGGACGAATCCATGTTCTTTCGGCAAAAATATAACCGCGGCATGCCCAGAAGGAAACATGGATGGGTCGTCGGCTTGATCGAGCGTCAAACCGGCAACTGCCTTTTGTTTTCGGTTGCTAATCGTACCGCTGCGACCATCATACCTCTTATCCAGCAACATATACGGCCCGGCACACGCGTCACCACGGACAGTTACCAAACTTATGTCCAAGGTCTCCGCCGCTTACCCCATCGGGAGCCATATCTTCATGCAACGGTCAATCATCACAGCCGCCAGTTCGTTAACCCAGACAACGTCCATGCCCACACGCGGAACATCGATGGCCTCTGGGGAACCCTTAAAAACTTCATGAGGCGTCGACAAGGCATACCCAACACATTGTTTCACCGTACTTTGATCGAGTTTCAGTGGCTGGTGTTGTGGGGGGGGTGGGTGGGTGTGGGGGTGGTGTGTTGTGTTGGTGGTGTGTTGTGGTGTGTTGGGGGGTGTGTTTTTTTTTTTTTTTTGGTTTGTGG
>JASANE010022653.1:0-15000 GCA_030248225.1 Trileptium ribeirensis | reverse complement strand
TTTGTTTTGGTTGCTTGTGCTGCGATTTTTTGTTGGGGCGTGGAGTTTTTGTTCGGTTTGGAGCTCCTGGAAGTTTTTGGTTTGGGTTGTTGGTTGGCGGATATGGTTGGGGAATTTTTTGGGCGTGAGGTTTGTTTGTTTCGGATGAGTTTGTGGGCGCGTTTTTCTTCTCGGAGCTGTGTGGGTGCGATTCTTTTTTTGTGTTGTTTTTTCGTTGTATTGTTAGTGTGGAGATGTGTTGTGTGTTGTGTGTTTGTGGGAGTTGTGCTTGTGTTGTGTGTTGGCTGTGTTTGTGTGAGTTGCTGTGTGGGAAGTCCGCCCCCGGACCCCCGTTGCTGTTTCCCTTTTGATTGATGTTTTTGCTGTTTTTTTTGTTCTCGCTTGCTTGCCGTTCGGGCTTTGTTTCCTGCTCCTTTGCGCTCGTTCATTGCTGCTCTTCTTGTTGTTTGAGTCGGTTTAGTTTGGTATGTGTTCTTTTTTTTGTGACCTGTTGGGCTCTTGCTGAGCCCCCTTGTGATGCCTGATTCTCCTTGGAGAGCGGGTGGTTCCGGCGGGAGTCGGTTCGGTTTTGGCGTCGTGTTCCGTTGTGGTTCCGGCGGGCATCGAGCGTTCGTTTTTTTTTTGTTTTCCCGTTTTTTGCTCTTTTGTTTCCTTGTTATATTTTCTGATCGCTCCTATCGAAGAAGATTTCCTTTGTCGTGTGACGTATAGGCCTTTTGAGCGGATTTTTCTTCTGCGGAGTTTGTTTCGCGGTCTGTTTGTGCGCTTTCCCTTTGTGTCTTGTGGGATCGTTTGATTTCGGTCCTCTTCGGCTCGATGCTGAGGTATCTTGGCTTTATGCGTTTAGCGCCTTGCTGTGGACTTGGTTCGTTGATTCGGAGTTGGCTATTTTGCGCCACTGCTTGCTGACTGATTTATTTACTGTGCGAGCAGCTCCGTGTGTTCTATAGCTTCTGATTAGAAAGCTTTCTCATTATGATCTACTTGGCACTGTTTGTCCAACGCTAGCCTAAACAGTGTCTCTGACCACTGATCAGAAAATTACCTTCTATCTATTATTTTCTCTTAGAATCATATAAACCAATAATTTTAAGTTTCCTACAGAAGAACATGCAACAAACGTATGTGTAGTAAAGGGAGGCGACTGGAGACAGAGCGAAAGTGTGTATTCTAAGCTCCAAGCTTTGTAAGCACATTCGATTTGATGCAGTTTACGCAATGGTGTATAGTGGAAGACTTTTTTGCTCTGAATGTCCAACAATACACATATTTGATCGATAAATAAACATTATTAGCTTCCTCAGTCTCTTTTAAAGTTTCAGAAAGGCAATAATACCATCGCAATACATTAAATTTAATGTAAAAGTTATTTTTAATGCATTTTAAATCCACTATACCTTGATTTCTTCCATCATCTTTTTACTATATAATTTTGAAGAGCTCAGGTTGGTTATTCGGCTTACGGATTCGGTTTAAATGGACGGTTCCGGTTGCTGGTTCCGGTTCCGGTTATTCCCTGCCCCCGGGGGTTAGGGGGAAGAATCTTAAGGCGAAGCTTTAGGAAAAAAATTGCCAGAAAAGCCTCCATATCCCCCAAAAATCCGAAAATAAAAGAATGTTGAATCAGCATATCGGAGGTTATACCTGAAAAGGGGTGAGCCTGATCTCGAAGAGATCGGTGTTGGGGGTGAGAGATGATTGGGGTGCAGAGACTATGGGAGCTATACCTGAAAAGATGGTGGGCCCCTTCCCTGATTTCCCCCCAATCCAAGGAGGGCCGTAATATCTATACCCGTCGTTTTGTATTGCACCGATTGTTGTTGGTAGCACTTTGTTCCATGTGCTCATCGTTTGAAACGTCCCGCAGTTCGTCGTCACGTACGGTGTTTGCATTCGGTTGTATCCTTATTTGCATTTTGGGTTCCACCGAAATTTGTTATCGCGCTCGAAATTTGTACTTAAGAGGTTCTCTAACGCAAAAGTTAATATGTATACTAGAGAGGGAATTTTACAGTTTAAGAATTGGCAACCCGGTTGGCAGCAATTATGTGAAAAATTAACAGATTAAGGACTTTGAAAACCCAGCCTTCTTTTGAGTTCATGGGAGATATGAGGTTAAAAAGAAGTATTTAAGCGATTGCGCAGTTAGCTCAGAGCTTCACTCTGTCTTCTTAGAGTTACGAAGTTACTTGAGTACGGTTCAGCCGTTTATGTGTTTCAGATGTGTATTATTTGCATTGTGCTGTATTGTACTGAAAAGGAAATAAACTATATTTGTTAATAAGTGGTGGCACGTTAATACCTTACGATCAAGCTAGTAAAACAGTATTCGGAAATCTCATTTGGAGTATTTCTTGGGAAACTGTCGTAGTTTGTATTTAACGGAGGCACTAAACACCCCTAGAACCACGTATGTTACATTTTGGTGCAACAAGCCTGGATCGAAAATAAGCCTATCAAAACCCAAAATCTGTTGATGGTTTTGAGTGTTTCTGGAAAAATATTCGCTTTGTCGATATTTCGGAGATAGAACGATGTGGTCAATATATTTGTGAAATTATATTAGGGTAAAACATTGAGTTGTCGGTACCGATTGAATGTCGCGCGTCAAAACGATCCAAACTTTTTCGCGTACTGATCATATCCCTCTTTATTATGAAAACTTCAAGAGTGATTTTGAAGAATGAATAGGAATTTTCGAACGCATTTCTTTTACAAACCAGTGGTCTAAGGATGAGATGGCTAATATACTACCTGGCCTTTTTGAGCAGCGATTCTTTTTTTGGAAATGGGAAAACATATCAGGTGAAAATAAGACAAATTATGATCATCTGAAACCAATCTATTTGAAATTTGAAAAATTCTTGTTTGTTACAATTATGGTGCACAATTGAGAGGATGTCAAGGTATCAGCGAGTCAGTTGATATGTATCCAAAAAATGTCCCTGGCCAGAGTTGTAATTTTTTAGCGTGTCTGTTTCTGGATTTTTTGTTGACACGCGTTATCTGAGAGTGGCTGGATGGATTTTCGCGGTGGCTCATTCGAAAGCTTAATATTCTATTGGTGCCGTTTTGGACGTAAAAACAGATTCCAACTCCTTCGGGCCGTAAATTCTCGCCAAATGCTTCCAGTGAGCCGACAAAACATATTGAGGATTATATTTCAAAGACTGGTGCAGATATATTAGCCAAATTAGTTTGATTTTGAAGGACAAACGCCTTAAAAGATTGTATATATTCTTTGCTACATAGCTCTTTTACAAGTCAGGATGCGGTCATAATGTGTTTATAAATGTGCCATGACATCCCAAATTCATAAAATGACAAATGTCTCAGCAATCTTGTATATGACAGTTGTTCGTCTCATTTTGTAGAACAATTCACCCTCTATATATAAGTGCATAGTATGCTGTTATTGTCAATATTTACGCTGCGAGGTTCGGTCAAAATGGGATTTTCAAAAGATCCATTACACCCAAAATACATAAAAACGGCAATATATTCATAACAGCTCTAGCTGGTGTATAGAACTGCTATTGATATAGTTTGGTAGAACACTTCATGCTCTAGAAATTTGCATTAGAGTAACTCGCTAAGCGAGAGGAAGCGGAGCATGTGTGATTACTCTGCGCTTATAGACTATTTTGTCGTTCCAAAATTCAGGTACCTATGCCCGCTTAAAGTCCCATGATTGGCATATACACCGGCAATAAATTAAATCGACAACGATATGGGTGCTTTCAGTCATGTTTCAAAACCAAGGAACTCTTTATTTCTTATTTCAAATGACCAACAAGGCCAACGGTTTTGAAATTTATAAATTACTATAACCGAGATACACAGGCACTGGAAGTCATAAAGATGAGATCAATTTGTACGTGCACTGTACCTTAAGAAAATCAGCGTTAGCGAAAAAATAAAACGATACAGCTAAATTCCAACGCTGCAGATCTCGACTGACACGTTAGCGTTCCTGATATGACTCTGCGTATCTGATCGAATCCTCCACTTCCTTTTGCTGTTTGAGGTCGCCTGATCCTTATTGATGACATTCCGTACTAGCGCTAACTTGTCAAGCGAGCTCCTTAAAGCCATACCAGTGATAAACGCCACGTTCATATTAGATTTCAGGTTGCGCCGTTGTTGTTCGATGTTTTTCTTGTTGGATGAATGACCAATGGTGTTTTATAACGGCGCCAAATGTTAATAATTTATCGATGTTTGGCTGTTCTTTTTCGCGCGACATATTTTCAAATGTTCTACGCAGTTGTTTGCTTGCGATTTTCAATTGGTCATCGTTGAGTGGCGGTAGATGTCCAAGTTCTATCGTGTCTAGAGTGATCGGATTCAAGCTGCGTTTGTGGATGTTGACAAGAAAATACTTGATTTTGGTAACGATGCATACCTAATTCCAAGGTATAATGTAATCATGTTTTTGTAGTTGTGTTGGATTTCCAACCCGCGCGAAGTCTTAATTAGTGCCTATGAAAAAAATTAAGATGCACCATTCTTTTCGTTGTATGTGCAACAAATTTGGTATGTTGCCAATTCGGTGCCTTGTTGTTAGTTTTGTAGTATACAGTACTACGCGTATGTTGCTATATATTACGTATCACCCATTTTAATACAATGTGTTATTTTAATACTTATGTTTTAAGTAAGTGTTTATGTGTATTTAAAATACAATTAAAACAGGTATATATGAATGTGCACTTGATTATGTTTATGTGTTCCGCTTATGCTTTGGAAATTTTGTACAGCTTACAGGAACATTTTAGAACATAGCAATTTTGAGGGTGTTCTCAAGGGAGTAACAGAATTAAAGAAGTTTTATGTGAGAGTATAGGCCATACGGTGGGGATATATCGAATTCGAGTGTAAGGGTAAGGTGCCCTAAGTCATCTTAGACCTAATCAGTAGCGGATATGTGTATGCGTATCTACTCGATTTTAGAATAAAATCCTAAATTTTATCCTAAGATAAGAGTTCGGGGAAATTCATGAAAACTTATTCTCCAACGACTAAAATTCACTTAGCTTTACGAGAGAATTTTACGGGAGTAGTGGAACCGGAGTAAAACTTGCAAAATCTTATATGTGATTTGAACACAGCGAAATCAATAGGAAGAAAATTGGGAGTAAGCCTTATAGCTCCGGTATTTAAGCGGTTGCTAAGTTATATCAGGGCCTCAGTCTACCTCAGAAGCTGCGAAGCTAAGGTGAGTACGGTTCAGCCGTTTATATGTTTATATGAGTATTATTTGCACTGTGCCCCCAAGTAACCGTGAGGGGGTGGTACGTTATAACGGTAAAAAAGAACAGCTTAGAGCGTAAGGTTCGGGGGGCCGCAGCCCCCCCGACTTTGGCTTAGGCTTAGTGTATTTGTCATATAAGGACTTTAGCTTAGGCTAAGACCGAGGCTTAGGCTTAGAATATGGTGAACGGCATGATCTGCATTTTATTTGAGCCCCTCAGGGTTACTTTGGCCGCACTGTGTTGTATTGTATTGGAAGAAATAAACGATAGTTATAAGTGGTGTCACATTAAGTCCCTAAGAATAAGCAGATAAAGCAGCATTGGAAATTACATTGAATTATTTGGTGTGAAAAATATAGTAGTTTGTGTGAAATCTACGGTGGACTGAACACACCTAAGACCACGTAAGCTACATTTTGGTGCCACAAGCCTGGATCGAAAACAAGCCTATCAAAAATTTAAAATCTGCTGGATATTTCGAGTGTTTTGGGGAAAAATAATCCTATGTGATAATTTCAGATAGGCAAGGTCTTCAATATTTGTGAAATTAAACTTGCTTTAAAACTTGGGTTTTGTGTGAACACGATTTGAATGCGGTTGGTCAAAGCCGATCTGCAATTTTTACATACTGATGACACCCGTCTTTATTACGGAAACTTCGGGAGATGATTTTGAGAGAATGGGTAGGTATTTTTGAACGTATTTCATTTGCTAATGAGTGGTCAAAACATGAAATGTCTCTTATAAATTATCAGCCTTTTTGCGGTGCGAAGCTGCTTGGAAGTGGAAAAACATGCCATGTGAAATTAAAAAATAATTTGATGTTTTGAAAACCAATATATTTGAAATTACGGTACCGACGTATGTCAGATATAAATACTTGGTGCACAATTGAGGTAAAGGTGGCAGAGGTGTCAGCGAGTCAGTAGATGTCTGTACAAAGGATATCGAACGTCTAGGAATTTAAAGCCTGTCGAGTGGGAATAGAGATGCTATCACCAGAATATTTTATGTGCGGATTAAACAAAACAATTCGGCGATTTGTGTTAACCGCCAGGCCAGAGTCATTTCGAGCGCTATAGCTGAGGCGCGTAAACAAGAGTGTATTGAAATATGTAACCTGGTGTAACCTCGTTAGCTGTTGGCGAGCTGACAGAAAACCTTGGGGAGTGAATATTCCGCTACCCGCAAAGTACAATGAGGGGTACGCCCTGCAATTCTTGGGTGGGGTGAGCCGAAAACGACTACATCATGGGACGAAGTATAATACATGAGCAAGATCGAGTGTGATACTCTTCTACGAAATTTTTACAATGGACTCTTGATAAGCACATTCAAACGTAATTTGTTCTTGTGTGCAACAACAGGACATAAATATACACTTTTTGTATTATCTACAAAATGCACTTTTCTTTATTTAATTAAAAAAAGACCACAATATTCTGGTTGAAGCTGCTTGATTTTTCAGCAGCCTGTTGTGCACAGATTTCACTGAGCGTATAAATTAACAAAACACAACATGGAATACCCTGCAGAAACAATGCTGAGGTGGGAAATTGTGCGCTCTTTCCCGAGTGAAAAGCAAAAAACACACAGTTGGACATTCAAAACTGCGATGACTGGAAGGAGGAACTACCTTAACACAATCATCTTCATAGCGGATAAGGGCATTAACCTCCTTCGTTGAGGTGTCGGATCTGTAGATAGGGTCGCCATGCTACCCACCCTCTTGCTGCGTTGCTAACGCCGAAAAAGCGCCTCTACCTCGCCCCCCGGTCTGTCCGGGTCGGCTAACCGAGCACTTGGAAGGTGCAAAGCTCCAATACCCTTCATCCGGCTGCCCCACCTTGAACCATGGGCCTTGAGATTGTGCAGCATTAATTGCATCTTGGCATACCAGTCATATATATACCGCTTTTCGCTAGACTTTCAATAATGTAAATTAACTTATCCACTATGTAATCGGTAGAAAACGAAAACTGAAGAGGAGTGGGACAAGTAAACGATTGACTAAGAAGAAAAATTTTCATTTTAGACAGTAAATTTGAATATATAGAATTGCAGTGTAACGACTTTCGAAAGTCACAATGTAATTACACAGCTGTTCTCCTATACATAGGAGTTTATACTTAAGCTGTCTATTTGTTAGGGGTTAACCAGGATACTGTTAGGGCTCTACTAGGCTACCAGGGGTCCCCGGTCCAAACCCATCCCAAATCCCATAGAATACTTAAAATCTCGGGCCGGTCACCAAATCTTCGTCTTATTACACCTCTCTCCTTCTTCGTCCTTGGTCTTCTTTCTGTTCTTTGTTTTCAAGTTTTGTTTTCGATGCTAATTTGCATAATTAGCATTAGCTTTTGCATAACTAGCTTTAGCTTTTGCATTCGTTATTCTTAGTTGGTCTGGACCAGTTTTCATAGAGTCGGGTGACTCGTTCAGAGAAGCTAGCAACATATACCAGCTTAACTTATATTGGTTGTTTCTTTTAGATTTACAACTGCATACACCCGACTTTGGATTTTATTCCAGAATTATTTTTCTAATTTCGCATTTAGTTTTACTGATTAGTGGCATTGATACTTGGTCATGTAACGTTTACTTTTTAGGGGCTGAACGCTATAATGTTAGAAAAAAGAACAACTTAGAGCGGGGGGTTCGGGGGACGGCCGCCCCCGACTTAGGCTTAGGCTTAGTACATGGCTCATATAGGGACCTTAGCTTAGGCTAAGTCTAAGGCTTAGGCTTAGTATATCGAGAACTACATGGCATGCATTATATTTCGGCCCTAAAGATTACATTGGCTGTTATTTCTTGTGTCGTGGCTTACCTAGCTACTTTATACACTTACATTTGAATCTTATATTGGTGTTATGCGATTTGTACGTTTTGTCAGGGGTTTCCTAGGCTAGGTGGGGTTTGGGTTTTTCACTTATTTATCGGTCCTTAAAAAGTTTATCCCAAGGTATAAATTTCTTAAAACTAAGCTTAACTTACCTAATTTACATATTTCTTGTTCGTTTGTAACCTTAGCTAGCCTATACATAAGTTTTTGGTTTTAGTTTTCAGTCTGAATCAGTGGTCAGGAAGTTTGGTAACCAAAAGCTGTTATTGAGAAACGGCGATTATGCTGATTATCTGTATACGTTGAATTTCACTTTTATTATGGTTTTCATCGCAATGGGTGACCTAGTTAGGGAATATGTCAATAGTTCGTGTTAAATTGTGGCAGCTTTATGTTTAGTTCCTGCTTAGTGTTGTAGCATGAATAGAGTCAAAAAGAATTGCGCTTGAACTTAGCAGTTTTCTGTTTTATATTTTGGTTCTATCTCATGACGAAAAGAATTGCGTATATTTATATCACGGACTGTTACGGATTAAAGGTAACGCCTATACTCGGGTTTCTTAGAACGATTCTTGGTAAAACGAAGACCTATACTCGGCTTCCTCCGCGTAGCAATTGCAAGGAAACGCCTATACTCGGGTTTCCGCTACAATTTGTCACGGTTTGCCCGCTGGAGTAGCGCCTAATTCGGGTTTCTAGTTGGTGAAGTGGCGTGCTAGGACTGTTATTCACAGAAGGCGCTTAGGTAGTATACTTCACACATAGGTAACTTAAAATCTTATTAATTTTATCTTAATTATATTATTGTTTCCCAATTAAAAACTTAAGTTCTATAACTTGTATTAACAGTGGCACCGTATTATCCTTATTAATTTCAAATATATTTAACAAATTTCGGCCTCGGGCGTTGAGTGACTAACAACCAGAGTGAGAGTGAAGGTGGGACTCTAATAATTTAGTAGTGCTACTCCGGGGTGGCTATAAACATAATATAAAAAACCGGCACTTATTAGCGTAATTCTAAGGCTCAGGTTAAGGTAATTAATTAACCCTGCAGTCGGTCAACCATCCGCGGGTCGGTTGTATGAACTCACAAGAACTTTAGTAATATAATAGCTAACCTAAAAGTAACCGGTTGTCACTCAAAGCGTAACCATCTAAATAAGGATCGTATTAGCGTAATTCTAGGAACCTAGGACAATTACTCAGATAACCGAGGCGTAATAGAATAGTACGTAATATAAAGATAACGCTAGTAGCCTTAGGTACGCGCCTAGTTTGATCAGTGGCCGAAGAGTGTGCAAGAATATCATAAGTGTGAACGATCCGGTATCAAAACTCAGTGATCAGTGAGCGAGTTGGTGTAAGGATAGTGAGAGCTAAAGGTTAAGAGCCGAGACTAATCATTCGCTAGTCAAACCTTGTGACACAGCGACAGGTCATATTAGCTCATCATCGTGCCTTAACATTTTATCCGGTTCTGTAACAACATTGTTAACTACGCCTTTGGTGTTCAAGTATCTGAACCAGAGTGATCGAGCCGAGCAAGGTACACGCCGCAACGCAAAAGATTTGGCACAAAATACGGATCACGCAAAGGACGTGCGCCATATTCACGTCCCACCGGCATTCTACTGGCCACACCTCGAACGGCACAGTCTTTCGGTGACGAATCAAGTCCCCTTTTTAATACTGATAGCCGACATAAAGAAAAATCCCAGTCCAACCCCTACCCCCATAGAAACAAAAGATATACGTAACATGCTGACCAAGATTCTGTGTAAAAGTGGGACAGTTTAAAAATAAAATATAATTGGTCAGTATTTTTTGAAAACAAAAAATCAGCCCCTCTCTAGCCAGAAGCCATAAGGCACAAGCAAAAATAGAAGTTATCTATACAGTAGCGGCGATTAGTAGTCCACATAATCAGGACGTTTACGCAAGCCTGTATAAATTTTAAATATTAATATGCCACTTCAGAGAACGCCACCTAGCACGACAATCGACGAAATTCAAGAACGTCGGGAACGAAGAATCATCGGACAGGAAACACAAGAAGCGATGAAAAGCTCGAATGTGACAAGAGAAATAGAAGAAATAATGCGAGAATTCGACCCGAATACGCCAGAACCAAAAAGACAAGTACAAAGGCGAGAAAGAACAAGCCTACAACAAACGTACACGTACAAATGTACACCTAGACGTTTCAAGAAGAACCACGCGATGATCGATTATTCGTAACAACACAAGATCGCGAAATAGAAATCCGAGAAACGATGCAAAAGCTGCAACAACAAAAAGAAAGGCAGCTGCAGTTCATCAAGAAGCATGCGACTCTTACTGAAGACCTTGAACGAATATGCCAAAGTCACAATCAAAACGAATCGGAGATTCCACCGGCAAACCGATAACAATTACAAAACCGATAACAATTACAATCGGTGACCATGTATCCGGGCAAATCGGAGCACCGTCGAGATCCAACAGGCACAAGAGCATCAACAACAACCGGTGCAAATCAAAAGCGATTCAACATAGATCGAGATAAATCCGATGTAAATGACGATTATTTCGGTGCAACCTTAGAACGACCCGGTGCGAAATCAATACGACCAAACGCAAATCGAAATCAATCTGACACGAATTATGATCTAATCGGTGCCATTAACAACCAACCCGAAGCAATTCAAACACGATTCAGCGTAAACCGAGACCGAAGCGATACGAACCACGTTCATTTCGGCACAAATAACGATCAATCCAGTGCAAACCGGAACTAATTCGGTGCAGCCCGAACAGGATTCAACACCAATCGAGACCAATCCGATACTAACTGTGACGAAACCGATGTAAAAGAAGTAACCGGTGCGAATCCAGGCCGATTCTAAGCAACGCGAGAACAATTCAACGCAAATTACGATCAAACCGATGCAAATAAAGAACAACCCGGTGCAAATCAATACCGATGCAAACGGTGATCAAATTGACATTAATTATGATCATTTCGGTGCAATCGCAATGAAAACTCGGAACAATTCGGTGCAAATTGCAATGCAAACCAGCATCGAATCAGCATGAACCAAATGCGACACAACACAAACGGAGACCAAATCGATACGAACCATGAACAGTTCGGTACAAACCAAGAACAGTTCGGTGCAATCCAAGAACGAACTGGTGCAAATAAAGAACGAACCAGTGCAAGTCAAACGATGAACACATGGAACCAACTACAAATTCCAACCGAAACAACGAATTTCGGCGGAATCCAAAGCGCGAATGGATGCAGCCAAGCGCAAGCCGCGTACGTGACGACGAACTGCGGGATGTTTCAAACGATGAACACATGGAACCAGGTGCAACCAACAACAATCGGTGCAATACAAAATGATGCGTATGGATATTACGGTGCAACGCCTATGGTACATACCACAGTACAATCAAATCCCAATTGCGGAAAGTAACTCAATGGTTAACCCAATAGTACCATTGGCAACAGCAACACTTTACGTATGCCAATATCATCAACCACAGCAAGCTATAACAACAACGAGTCAAACTATGAATCAAGTACAAGAAGTACAATAAAACAACGACTTAATGATAAGAATGATCGAAGCATTGATCAAGGTGGCAACGATAGAAACGCCGCAAGCACCGAACACAACGCAAAAATCAATCGGCCAAGCGCTCATGGTCAAGATGGAGAACGAAGTTCGAAATCTACAACCTTATAAAAGCCTTTACAGTCTGTTCGATGCAAGCCAGATACGATACAACGCGAACCAAGATCAACCCAATGCAAATAAAACCCGATACGGTGCAAATCGAGAACAACTCGGTGCAAACAACGATCATTTCGGTGTAATCCCCGATTGTTCGTTCGGGTTCTTTCGGTAACGGATTGTGGATTTAGGTTCTTTTTTTGTTCACCGATTGTTGATTTCGAATTGTTTTCGATCACCGATTGTGGGCTTGAATTCCTTTCCTTCACTGATTGTGGGTTCGGCTTTGTTTCATTCACGGGTTGTTAGTTCTTTGCGATCATCGATTGAAAATTCGAGCTCACTACGATCACCGATTGTGAATTTAAATTCGTTTCTAGGTTCACCGATTATTTATTCTTTACATTTCTCAGCGCACCTAGGATCTTCATTCGCTGTTGTTTTATGTGCTGCTCGTTCGGCTTGACTAACCACCGCGTTGTCGTTCTGCTCCGATTTGTTTTGTCGCTCGTTGTTTCCTCTTTGTTGCGTCGTTTATGCTCCGCTTGATATCTTTCCATACATTTTCTCTTTTTGAGATAATTTCATCCATCCTTTCCGTTTTTTTCGCTGAGGACCTTCCGGATCGCTCGAATTTCTTTGCAGGATCGCTTAACGTTCGGCCAACTTCTCGTCAATCTGCTCGTCTAATTTTCTTTCTAATGCGTTCGATTGGTTGCCATAATGCTCTATCTAGTCTCATTTATCTTTGGTGCGTTCACTTTTCTCGTTCTTCCCTTTTTTCTTTCATCATAGTTTCTTTGTACTTCTTCCCTTTCTTCTTCCGTTGTTTCTCTTACGTTTCCTTCTTTATCCACGAGGTATCGTTATGACCATACCATTGAACCGTAACTCTTGTTTTTATTTCTTCTCCATTCTTGTCATAGTGTTTATATCTAATTCGTACTTTGCTGCTTACTTCTCACATCATGCAGTGAGCGATTTAGCTTTCCGTAACCATGGCGATGTGTTTTGACTTGATGCTTGTTCCATCCTTTGCGGATTTCTTTTTCTAATTTCCGCTTCTTTCTGTATCAGAGTTTTATCATACTGGGCGCGTCGACTTCCTCACGGTTCTCTCTGGTACTTTTTCGATGAGGAATAGTAGTATTTTGATTCATATCGTGGCTCTTGTCACCGACTTGATCCTTCCAAGTCTCGTGATCTTGGTCGAGTAGATTCACGTCTTCGTTCTGAAGACGTCTTCCCACGCTCATATGTTTCTGAGTTTTCACGTCTACTTTCTGTAGACTCACGTTCAAAACAACTTGTTCGACTGTATTTCGCATGTTGTGGCTCGCCTTTTGGAGAACCTGAGTGTCTTCGTACTTTGTTCTTTCCTAGGTTCTTTATCTTGATGTTTCGCCAATTCTTTTTGTTGTTGCAGGTTCTCTCTTTGCATTAATGGCTCTACGGTTTCATCTAATCCAGTGCTTGATGTGTCGTGTTCTTCATTTTTTTACTATTTCCGCGTATGATAACTGCTCGTCTTCTTTGTATTGCTTAGTGTCGTTTCCTCTTTCGGAACATTCGCCAACATCTGTTGATTCTGGCCAAATTTTTGCGTCGGGTTTTCGGTTTCTTTGTGGTCTTTCGAGCCTGCAGTCGCTAATATTTCCCAGGATTCGTCATCTTTCTGCTTTACATCTTGTACTCCTGCTTCATTATCTGTTGCTTTTCTCGTATTTCGACTTGACTCACTGTCACAAATCTTTCTCTTCTGATGCCGATCTGTTTTCAGTTTTCTTTGGTTCTTTTTGAATGTTCCTGCCTTGCTGCTTTCCCTAGATCTCATCGATTGATTGTTCGTGCTTTCATTTTATGGATTCGATCGATTTGGTACCACTCTGTATCTGCGTTGACTGTGCTGTTGATACTGTTTGGATTTTGCCCTGCGTTCCTCGAAAGGCATTGTTATGTTCTGTGACCCAATTTCCCGCAGTTGCTGCATATTACTGACCTGTCCACAGTGAGCGCCCCCCTCTTTTAAATCCACCCATGTCCGTCGTCCCCCACTCGGCCGAAACCCCCTGTTCAAATAATTCCAATAAATTTTTATGTCTGAAAATTTATGTTTTTTGTTTGCAAATTGTTTTCTAAATATTAATTACCGCTGTTTATAATGCTAAAATAGCGTTTTTTAGCTTGAAAATACATTCGCAATAATAAAAATGCATGAAAATATTGGAATATTCAGTATTTTTAAGCAAAATTTATTCCTCACTTTTAATTTTCCCACGAGAATAAACATGGGCCCTTCGAAATCCCCCACTTTTTGGAGGGCTGGGAACAGGCCAACATTGGCGCTGTTTAATTTGTCACCGTTTGCTGGTTTTGTTGTTGTTTTTTTTGCCACCGATATTGACATTCTTTGCTGTTGTTGCCAATGCGTTTGTGGTTGCGTTGATTGCTGCAGTACTTGCACCGGGTACATCGCTTGTGGCATTGCTTGTTGCGTTCCCATCGGTCGGTAATATGGTTGCACCGGTTGCTGATAATTCATGCCGTTCTGTGTTGGTATCATCGGTATTGGTGTCGTCCACAGTTGCACGATTTGTTGCTGTTGCGGTTGGCGTATTTGTATTAGTTGATTTTTCCCCCGTTGCGGATGCCATTGTACTTGTCTTTGTTGTCTCTGTCGCAACATTTGTTGGCCTATGTTCGCTCTCGTATGCTTTGCATTCGGTTGACTCGTTCGATTTGATTGAATTTCTCTGTAATTGGTCGTTGCTCGCTCGTGCTTCGCAATCCTTGATTCATCGGTTGATCCATGTTCTGGACCGTTTCGGCTTTCTCCTGTCGTGAAAGTCTCTTCTTTGGTCACTTACCATCGATTTCGGATGTCCTTCTTTAACCCTATGATCAGTGTTGACTTGAGGATCTCATCAACGATTGACTCGAGTATGCCTTTTGCGGTTAGGTGTCATGCTGCGTATACTCGTAAACCATCCACGAAATGTTTAACTGTTCTCGTTTGGCGTAGACTGCAGTTTGTTCATATGATATAGTGGAGTGGACAAATAAAAAATTAGTCTTGGGTGGACAAAAAAATAAATGGCTCCAGTCTACCGCTTCTGAATGCAGTTGGGCCATAAGCATTCATACCTGGTGTTGCGCCATCGATGTTCGTTCTATA